>OZ007497.1:236298002-236489195 GCA_963931805.1 Microdon myrmicae | reverse complement strand
TTTGGCATTGCTGGTATGTTGTGAACTTGACGTCACAGTTCGTAGACCAACTGGCTTAGACATTCTAACCGATTCAGGGGCTACTGACTGAACAGTTTGAGGTTGCATGGAGCCTGCTGGTGAGGCCATGCCAGACAACTGTATAGTCTGGGCTGGCATAACAGCTGAGGTTGTCGACGTTTGTAAGTCTCCTACATTTTGTGGAGGAGGTGCTGTGGCGATTCCGCAGATCCCACGGCTCGCCTTCCTGAAAAAAACCCCCATAACCATAACCCGGGTCTGCACCAGCTTTCGCTAATGCAATTAGCATTAGCATCTTAGATGCTTCACGCATCAAACAGACCCAATTATTATAACCCTGAAATCCCTATAAAGAAAACTTACCTTCATGCATCCCTTCGCATACAATTTTTCATAAGATTTTCTTCGTTTGCTTATTTGGCATTCTGAACCAATTCGGTACCAGACAAATACCATAAATATCGCGCCGTCTATTTTTCCAGCCGCGTCATATACCATTCATATACATTGCCTGGCAACCTTTTTTGTTTGTCTTACCAACAAACAACCCAAGCAGCTGCATATAATTAGCGCAATAGACGCTGAAACCAAATTCTCCAGCATTTCCTAATGCAAATATGAACCCGGTTTCTATTGCAGCCTGAGATGCCATAAACATCCAATTTGCTTTTAGCACCTTTTTCTCCTAACGTCGAAAATAGCGACGAGGCATCGTGTAAACAATGACCCGCATTACCAGCGGCGCATGTGGTCATTTTCCCTATTGTCCTTGTTTTCGAACACATGCAACAACGTTGAATCTGTTCGATCGCGCACATATACCACTGCGCCACTAGTTACACCCTTAAGAGAAACGTTTTTCTCTCTCTTCCTTTTTCTTCCTTAGCGAAATCATCTCTGCATGAGATGACGATCGCTGAGTCTTATTCCATCCTCCGACCACGCTGGTCGCACGATGAAACTCCCGCTCTCCGCGTCACCAGCGGAGAAGCGTAAACGGTAACACGCGAGTATATACCCGGAGTCGTGTGTGTTTTATTTTTCAACTCTAGGAAGTTGTAGTTTATTTTTTTCCACGTAAATTTATCCGTGAATCTATGAAATAACGTAAATTTATTGATCCCCAAATTGTTTATTATCGAAAACATATAGTGCAAAAAAAATCGGTATACAATAGTCTCTTTGATAAAACATATCCATAAGTTTATACGAAGTGTTCAATAGCTTTTGTGAAAACGTATAAATTATACAAAAATGTAAAAGACAAACAATAAACAAGTCATAAATTTCATTAACTGTTTGATTTTCGAAATTAAAAGTAAATTAAATTCAAAACTAGACACATTTCATTGCTAAAGCGTGTTTCCTGTTCCTGCTGCGACATTCGGCCAAACTTAATTAATTAGTGAATGATGGAGGAGGAAGTATAACTCGCACCCATGCCGGTGCCGCGACTTCCTCACCACAGTGCCTGTAAGGCTATATCTGCCGCATCAGCCGCGGCAGCTCTTTGATGAATATTTGTACTGTTCCAATGGTTAACATTAATCTTCTGGTTGATTAGGTTGGTATATTTTGAGCTCTGTTGAAACTGCGTTGGCAGGTGTGAAAAGATCGGACCATTGAGACTATTTGGCCCTTGTGTGTGAGCGATGTGATTGCCATTAAGTTGAAAACCTTGTAGTTGTGCAGCCATACCTTGCCTTGGAATGCTGCCGTTTATAAATTGCTGAGATCGATATGCCCCAGATGAGGCTCCTGATTCAGCATGACGTCCACTTAGTTGGGTTACCTCCAGTCGTGTAATGTTGTTCTTGACCATTTGTACAGTCGCCATCTGCTGCGTACGGTTAGCCCGTGTTGAAGTTCGAAATATTAAAGTAGTCGCCAACTTCATCGGACCATCTGTGTATAGAATCCGAAGCGATTGCTGTGGCTGATGCCATTGTCGTTGGGGTTGAGTCCGACTTAGGTCACTAATGCCACTGGCTGGCTTTGAGCGAATTTCTCTATGGGAACTGACATTTGTGTTGCTAGCATTGCCTGATGGTGGATTCGATCCATTAGTTGAGTGATGGTGTTGAGAATGATCATTTCGGTGTCTGCTATGATGGCAGCCATAGGGATAACCTTGCTGGCTTTGATGACCAGACGAAGCCGCTGCGTTTTTCGAATTGCTAGAATTCGCTGAATTCCTTTACGTCCAGAATTATTTGTATTATTCCCTTGATACTGGTTCGTGGAAATTCGTCCTCCAGTATTAGTGGTCACTCTAGAATTCGACATATAGTTTCCATCACCTGATTTGTAATTCCGATGTCGACGTCGTTGAACCCAACCTATATTTGCTGAACGGATAATGCGGCCATGAGGTGCAGTCGTTGTTTGTGAAACAATATCATCTTAATGATGATTTTCATTAGACCGTGCTTGCTGCTGCATATGCTGTGACGGCGCCCGATGGCCATCAGGAACTGCATTGTGGTTTAGATTTTGTTGAACTAGAACTGGCATTTAATTGAGAAAGACAGGTTGCGTAGGTACGTTTCTAGTAGGAAGAACAATTCGCTGAGCAGTATGTAGCACCGGCTGAATATTGCACTGCTGGGTAAGTTCTATCGAAATGTTTTCCACATTGGTTCTCAATGGTTGTATGAAGTGATGTTACTGTTGGTGGAGCCTTGAAATTGACGCCGCCCGAAAATCGCCCAGCCAAGTTCTCTCTGCTGGGTCATGGGGGTTCCTGATGATCCCTTAATAACCCCTTTCTAGTAGAATGGCTGGATAAACATCGCTACCAAATAACATGTCGACCTTAGCTGGTTTATTAAACGATGGGTCTGCAAGTCTAATGTCTTGGATAGGACTTCAGTTATCACAAGATATATTATGCGTCGGGAGCCGTAAGTTTGGGTAAGACTAACACCTTCAGCTGAATGTTAAAGTCCTTATTAACAATCGAATTTATCGTTAATGACCCCGCATGCCTGGATGCACTCGTATTGGCTTTTCCAATACCTCGGATGTTAGCGTAATGCTTTTCCTAGTTCTTACTAGTGCAACTTTGTGTAGTATGTGCACAGGCAGTTGAAACACAGTTTGTTTCTCCGAACGACTTCCTGTCTTTTGTTCGTATTTAACGCCTTGAATTTGTAACAGTTTCTGATGGGATGCGACCCCTGGCATATGGGACATTCGTCATTGGTTGAATTGAAGGCGCGGACTGTGCCTGATTTGTGCCCTTTTGGTTTTGGTTGCGATGACTCTGTTGCGGATGGGCCCATCACTTTCAAGGTTCTTGCCCTCATCAACAAGAAATCCTCCAGCACGTCATACGCCGAATATTCTACGTACGCTGCAATATGCGCTTCCCACAAACCGCGCGTATTGGGGGGACGTTTCCGAACTGTGTGGTAGATCAAAACATCCTCCCAGGAAGTGACCGAGACCCTGCAGTGACTGCTAGTTCCTTGATTCCTTCAGCCGACTCATGTGTGAGTGCAGACTGATTGAACAGCAGATCGAATTGGGTATCCTTGAGCAAACGCAGGTTTTGATATCTTTTGACCAGGGTTGCCCATGCTGAGTCGAAACTGCCGTCGACTATCGCCGTGTTTCGCAGCAGACGCTCCGCTTCTCCACTCAAGTTCACCTTGAGGTAATTCAGCCGGTGCACATCGGAGATGGAGGTATTTCTAATGATGAGGCTCTCAAATAAGCCTTTGAATTCCGGCCAAGTCTGATAGGAGCCGGAGAAGGTTGGTATTTTAATGGGGGGGGGGGGGGGGGGGGGGGGGGGGGGGCTTTAATCCCGCCGTTGGCGCCTTCGTTCCCCCCATTGAGCTGTTGAATGAGTTGTGCCCCAGCTAGTGAGTGTCGAGTTGCTCCAACTGCAACCTAAGCTCTGAGGAATAACTGTAATACAGCTCCTTCAGCCTATGGAAGGTGAGTTCTTCCATGTACTTTGCCTAGACCTCGTCAATGGGAACCGCGATCATTTTTTGGTGCAGTCCCCTTGCTTCCTCAAAGGAATGCTCCAAATTCTTCAAACGTGCTTCATTCATATATATGGATTGGGATGTTTGATCCAAAGCCGAATATGCCTTGTAGTCGGCTGTCAACTCGCTCGCTATATTCTGCAAGCTGTCAATTAGGTTGGCCATCTTTGTCTTGCTCATTGTGTCTGGTGGTGACTAGAACACACACCGAGAATATCTACCTGGCTGCTTGCACGTGCGCGGAATGTTGTCGTGAATTTCCTTGATGACAATGCAACCTCTCTACTTGAACCTGGCGGGTTACTTGCATTGAATTCTGTAGATTGTAGACAAATAAACAACCTCGGACTTCGAAAAAGTGGACTGTATTTTGATTTTGGTCGATGATTAGAAGTTCCACGTTCAGATTGTAGATAAATAAATACAAACTATGGATCTTTGAAAAGTGGACTGTATTTTGATTTTTGCTAAATAATTATAAGTTCCACATTCAGTTAGGCGAATGTTGGTTTGAAAAACTGCCCTTCAAATAATCGAACCGCTTCACAATCTATCTTTACCACATCAGCCGTTTATTCTGGTGTCGAATCACCTTAGGTACACTACGATGTAGTTGGCGTTTTATTAAGATCCAACTCGCCCAGTAAGTAAAGTTAATAATTAATACCCTTGTTTTCTTTAATATTTTTATTTTCATGTGTTGGTGTATAATTTGACGAGCGAATTGTTAAGAATCTGTTGTACGGCAAGTATTCGGCGGAGAAACTATGACACCTGTATATGACCCAATTAGCAGTCACTCCCACAAATCCAGTAGGCAAACGATCAACTTGCCACGAAAGTATTTGAAGTTCCAGTACAGCACACAATATAATTTTTCAATTTAGAATATGTTAAGTTTTTAATTCATCGCTTATTGGAAAACACCGTATTATTGTATAAAACCAGAAATCAAGATCATACTCTGCAAAATTATGACGTGAATCTAGGTAGAACACTCCAATGGCCTGCTTAAATATAATAGCCAGATGGTACGTAAAATCAATGTCCTATTCAGTTGAGGATGATTGTTGTAAATTACTATTGCATCCGATTGAGTGTTAATATTGTAATTACTAACTTATGAAATAAGGACTTATATCAAATCGCCCCAGTCGTCATTTTTTCACCACACCACACAAAACTCTTTATTATGATCCGCTTCGGATCGAAATTAGTTAATAATTGAAGTTATGACAATGCCACCTACCTTGTTTCGGCTTGATGCTCCACCAGCCTACGATGACGTTGATCTCCAGCAGACTGATGTACAAATGTGAATCTTCAGTAACCAGCAATCCGTAATTATAGATCAAGCACAAATATCCAGTAACCAGCAATCCGTAGTTATAGATCAAGCACAAATATCCAGTAACCAGCAATGCGTAGTTATAGCTCCGGCTCGAAGGACCAGTTTAGGTCTCGCTATGGAGACAGCAAATCCAAATCCAGATAGTTGTAGTTCTCGGATAGATAGCACACACAAACCGCAGTAGAAATAAATACCAACGATGAAACAAATGACAAGGCTACTGCTCAAATAAATAATTAGCTTTATTCAATTATCACTATGTTTCCTTTTTTAAACAAGTTTTAAATCGTACTTTTTACCGGTCACTCTGGATCAAACCAAACTGAATATAACTAACTGAGACTTTTCGTATTCATGCGCCTTCTTATATGCCCCATGCATATAAGAAATACAGTCAAAACAGTGGAGTCCAAAGGGGGAATCGGCTCCAAAAAAAAAAAAAAACAAAAAACATCGACTCACTCGAACGACTGTCAAATAAAAACTTCCCGTCCAAAGTAATTGACATTTTGGTGAGTAACAGCCAATTTACGAGCTACGTTGCCTTAACATCGAATTATTTATTTCGGCTAAGAACTGATCGTTTCGAATACAATAAACGCCTTCTAGTTTGGATTTAAAAATTATTACTTAGACGAAGTTAGAAACTCTTAATTCAATAGGAGGATGGGCTTATACAGTTGTGTCCCATCCTCGGTTATTACTGGACCACAATTTCCACAAATAACAAACGGCACACGAACAAACAGTAACAACATTGCCTATCTAGTATTTCCCAACCACCGTTTGCCCCGTAAAGTACAAGTTTCGAAGTGGGGCGCATTTGATGAACTATCCATAGTGGTGATTATACCAACGTGGCGCACGATTCTGATTCTCTCCTCCATTATCCACATTGCGGCGCTAACTTCCCGTGTGGGAAGCTTAGACCTCGAAGTTGAGAACTGAATATTGGTTGTTTAAGAGGGTGGTTCGATCTATAGCCCTGTCCCAATCACAACGCGCATTGACCAATAGTGAACTTCAGCATGTCGGTCTTACAACCTGTGTGACTGTACCATCGCCATTCACGGAAACACCATGCCAAGCAATTTGCAGCATCTAAGCATGATGGAGGTCTTCTCGCGACGAATAGAATGATTCACAGCATCACAGTTCAATGGCATTCGTTCACACGCTAAAAGAGGGTGATATCACTCCACTTCATCATCAGATTCTCGACTGACCCAGTGGCGGGTCTTTAATACATTCCCAAAGAACCGCCCATTCTCTTAAATTAACCACCTTCCAAACCCATAGTACTTACCTGCAATTAGGGGCAGCGTAAGCTCTCCTGCAGCATCACACCTGAAAGTTAAACCTTATCAAGCATGCACATCAGAGAAATTATTTCATTCATTCATACATGGACCGTGCCAGACAATCGGCTCAGCTTGTCAGCAGTTATAAAAGATAAATACTCGCTGGCTAGCGTTATTGTTAACATAGCTGTAGTCGGTATTCTTGCTACGGTTCATGAGTTAATATTGCCCCAATTCCAAGGTTCACAACACTTGCGACCAATTTCCCTTATCGATTATCTACCGATCATGGGATTTGGGCACTAATATGATTGACGTTAGACAATCATACCGCAGATCATGCCTAACGATGCTCCGGCCTGTTAAATAAACAAACACGACATGCATATCATCGTGACCCTTGAAATAGCGTTTTTGTGTATCTTAAAGCAAAAACCTATTTCGTTCTCAGGCGCAGGTCATCAAAGATTTATGGCCCTCGAAATAGCGTTTCTGTTGATTTAAGACACAGAAACCTATTTCTCTTTTCATCGATTGCGCTATCGCGTATCTCTATAATATCTACAATCCATTACACCAGCCCATGTTTATTCAGGTGCATTTTCGTCGTTGCCGATATGCAGGTGAAGGGCAATGTACTTGTCCTATACGGGCACATATAGAATCCTCCCACACCAATGTAATCCACACCGTTGAATCTGGCAGATATGGATTGTATCTTCGGGTCAGATTTTATTCTTTGAAGGGTGCGCACCTTCGTTTACAAATCCCCGCGGAGAGTTTGTCCGGGAGTTGTCTCTTTACACATGTGTCTTTTCTTTCGTGTGCGTTTTTAACTAATGTTCCAAATTGATTTCGTGTAAAAGAAAACCGCAAAAGTTCCAAACTGATTTCGTGTAAAAGAAAACCGCTAAAGTTCCAAATTGATTTCGTGTAAAAGAAAACCGCTTTGCTGGCTGGCTTGTTGTTTCTTAAAAAAAATCTAACTAATTGTATCACAGTGCGATGATATTTGCTAACTTAATAAATACATCAGAAAGTGTAGATGCTGATAACAATCGATAAATAAATATCGAAGTGAATGAAAAGAAGTTCCAGTGATTTATTGTCTCCTTCCTTGGCGGACTATTTTAGGGAAGGATTCATCGGTGGTGTTTTGTGCTTAACCCGCGTCCGTGCCGACGCATTATTGACAAATACCCACAACCTCCTTCAGGTCTCGAACTCGGTGATCTTGCCAACGCAATGGTACATCGATCAGTTGCTGGCTAGCACATAATCAGGACCACCGAGACTGTGGTTACAACTAGTTCGAATCATCGACGCTGGGCTCCTTCCCCAGTTCTCCCTCTAAATAACATCAACTTCGAAAGAAAATCCCTCGATGTTTGCTTCTACTTCCTTCTACATGAGCCAATCATGTTTATTTAACACAATCCGACAAATCGAACCAATTTGGGATTCATTTCGCTTAAATTAGTTCGCACGCACATCTCTGCATAAGACCGGCAAAACTGTGAAACTCCCTCCCCGCGCGAGTGTTTCCGGATCGTTACAACCTGAAACTATTTAAGAAAAACGGCAACTTTTATTTTGTGGTATTTCAGGGAGCCGACTGGGCACTATAAGTTCGCCTTTCTTGAGAAAAGTATAATAATAGACGTAGAGAAGATCAGCGCACTTTTTCAAAAACTATTAAAAAAAACAGAATCATTCATACACGGTTGTGTTTCTGCCTAATCATGTGTTTTTGGCTTTATTATTTACGGACTATGCTTTGGTCCCTCTTTTCCCTACAATTACCAAATTTAGTTCAATTAACAATAAGTACAAATTCAAAGGAAGAACATAAGATATCATCTTATGTGTGCACAGAAAATATCCATATTGCATTTTTGATAAATTCATTTATACAATCGAGCCTTGTGAAATCCTTTTAGAAAAGTGTACTCTACATGTTTGTCGATATATTCCTTTGTGAGTTTTCGTTAACGACTCCATTCCAAGAAACCCACGAAAGCTTTAATATTCATCTCACATCTCGGAGATATGAATTACTCTTACTCTTTCTTCAGAGCAATTCCCCCGCTTAATGTCTCTCAGTTTCAATTGACTGGCCAACATCTTCGTCCTTCTTTTCCGAATTTTGCTAGAAGTCTTCATGTCTGCCTAGGGTATTCGGAAGACCACCACACATTCATGTTTGTATGAGCAATCGATTGCAGGGCTCCAGTATTCTTCGGAAACACTAAGGGGTCCCCAAGCAGGGCAAGACGTAGAACTAGATTCTCCCCGTCAATGAAACACGTAATTGTGGAACAGAAGCAGTGGAAAATTAGTCCTACACTTGAGTCACGCGGGGAAACTGAATATCCTTGACTGATAACATTTTCCCATAACCAGAAGGACAGCCGTTGGCAAAAGGAATGCGTTGTACAATCACTTCCGAATTCTGTGTGTGGGTCGAGAGTATCCTTCAATATTTTCTTCGCTTTCTTTCTTATTAGGTTTTTGTTGTTGCTTTTTTTTGGCATAAACTCAGGGCATAAATTTCGAAAAGGGGACACACTACATTGATTCATTAAAACTGAAGGATGGGACTGTATATCTTCTTTCCGTTGTGAGGTTTGTTGCAATTATTGAGTGCATAGGAGTTAGTAAAGAATTCCACCCGCTGTAAGCGGAAGTTGACGGTGGATTCAGGGTACCCACACGTCTGCACATATCTCAACAAAAAAAAAACAAACAGACAACAACGATCATATCAGTTTATTACTCGATTGCGCTTTTATGGGCGCCCTTTTCGGTCTTCCTTTATTGTCCTTATTTTTTAAAGAAAATTGTGGGAGGCAATTGATTTGTCGTAATAGCGCAAAATATTAAGACAGTTCTTGTGCACACGATTTCTCAGACCATAAAGAGGAGACGATAGTAGTCGGCAGTCGGGACAACAGCTACATGGCTCTGTTGTTCTGATTTGCATTTACTGCAAGGGATTGTACATCACGAGAAACTCATAATGTTAATGTAGTAAGGACGACAACCATAAATAAAGGCTGCCGAGCATAGATAATAAAACTGAGTGGGTGGGGGGTTAACTTGGCTAACCATAGAAGAAAACCAGGGAAATGTCAATCGGAGGTATAAAACAGCTTAGTTTTTCCGTGCTATAAAGCAGTTGGCTCCAGTTGAATATTGCGCTGGGAGTTTTGTATTATAGATAACAATTGCGGAAGTCGTTCCTTCGAGACAAACAATTTTTTTTAATAATATGCATAAAGTAGATGGGTTAGTAATTATTAGCGCAGAGAGAAATTAGCTTAGGAAATACGATTTTTTTTCATAATCTGCAAACTTGCAAAGAACCTTGATGTAATTTACTGATGTCATCAATTAGGCTTAAAAACATCGTGTAGTCCTAAGTCTTTTACTGATCTTAAATCACTACTCTCATATAATCCCCTATATAATATAAAATAGCATCATCATCATCAACGGCACTACAACCGGGAACCGGTCTTGGCCTTTTTAGCAAGTCCTGAGACTTGTTAAATTTTCCATAATGATTTGTTTTTTCCGGGCAAGGTCATTAGTCTTGCGCCAGAGGCTCCCCGACGGGGAATCGAACCCCGGTCTCCCGGGTGACAGGCGGGTATACTTACCACTATACTATCGAGGAGCCATAAAATAACATCATCTATACCATAATACTTCAATCCATGACTCCAATCAATATCCCCAATGGCATCATATACACGACAAATTGAGCCAATTCATCGTTTGTCGTACATTGATTCTATTACTCAAAAAAACTCCAACATAAACTATAAAACCACATGTTCATTTATCGTGCATTAACCAAATTCCTCGTAATCACAACATCATAAAATGCGCACTCCCTAAATAAAACAATTCCCAAATCAACAGCTATAGATAACTTAAACATGTATAGAAGAATTCCGTTCTTTGACCTAAAAACAGGTGCTAAATACACCAATTTCCAAAGATCGCACACTCTCATACCATTAGCCCCGCCCCCATGAGAGCACAGCCCATTTGTCCTCCGAACAGTGCTCAAGATCGAAGTTCTTACACCCTCGCCCCATTTCCTCTTCACCCCCCCCCCCACCGCCCAACCAGCTTTTGATACCCTCCTACCGCCCCCCGTCAAGATCACACAACGATCCCATAAGTCATCTGAATGCCGCTATGCCCTCCCGAAGCTTCGAAACAGTCGGACCTACGATAACCTCCGCATCTATCTAGCTTACCTTCATGGCAAATCTGATGCAGTTTGCTACGATGGCAAAACGAAAACGAGTGTTAAAATTTCCATTCAGCAGGAAGGTGTTGTATAAAGGTTGCCGGTTGTTATATAAAGGCAGCAGTTGTTGCATAAAGGTAAGGGGCGTCGCTGGGATCCAGTCCAGAACGCCAGTGTAATATAAATGAGGCCTTATATATTGATATTGTGGGGCGGGATTGCGGTTCCGGTGTAATATTGATAATAAGAAACATCAACAGTCAGGCCAGTATGGCATATACAAAACGTTACACAAAAATATATATGGATAGTGTTGTGGCCTTAAAAGGGCTGGTGCGCCTATGTGATACATAAATATAGTGTCCAATAATTTTGCAAAGTCAGACCGTTGTATCTTTCATGTAGAATCGTTATATGATGCGTTATATGATTCATTATCGCAATGGCATCTGTAATTCCAATCTAATATTTGTGTGGCAAGTTTGATTTAGATTTTTCTAGCTGTTGTTCATGATCACAGGTAACGGGGTCACTCTACACAATAGAACAAACCGCTTCTCCATACAGTTGCGGTAGGCACCGTTCGTTAGTTGCCAAGTACAGTTTATGGACGTGGAAACCTGTACTACGTCGGACCCGTTGCAACACCTCCGTTGTGGTTATAATCAATTGGAATTACGCAACAATCTTACCCCCAATTTCCGCCTTATAGATTTCCAGGTTGTGGTCACCAAACACGCACCATTCCTCCTTCCACATGAAAACTCACATACATCTTTCACAAACTAGGGCTTTAATTTCAATTTAATAACAAAAATTGAAGTCCTTCGTGGACTGCTTAATAATAGTAACAACTTAAGAAACACTATACATTAGAACAATTAAAGATTCCTCCATGGAACTAACGCATAAAAAATAATTAATTAACAAAACTAAAAAACATCCCCCATGGATGGAGGTTCACTTGAATCTCCCTCTTCTAGCTTCTTGCAATCTGTCTCAAAGACACACACACTCTCTCTCTCTCTCTCTCCCATGATCTCACCACCTCCTCGACAACAAACTTTCAACAATACCACAACTCCACGACACAGGTTTGTGAACCTGCTCGCAACTAATCAACATTGTGGAACGTGTTCATTCACGATATAATTAACTTGATTTATTCATCTGTAACGTGTAATATTAAAATATTTACTTTCAAATTATACTCCTTCTCGGTGGGGCACTGGTAGTAGGAGAGGCCATCACGTAACGAAGGTCTCCCCACCGATTTGCCTAGCCTTCATAATTTGTACATAAAACTCCATGAAAACTTCAATATTCCCCCTCAAAAAGTAACAAGAGACCTCTCGGCTTTTCGTCAATGTAGTGCTCCAAAAAGCCCTACCATCTTTTTCTCCCATTCCTAATCCAAAATCCTATCAAAACCTGAAAAAACCCAAACATTATCCAAAATTCGCAATAAACGAATCAAACATTCGTTTATCGCATAACATTTGCCCCCACGGCATAATTAAATCCAGAATCAAAATTAAAATTAAAATTCACAATAAACGAATCCAATATTCGTTTATTATTCTATATTTGCTCCACAGCATCACCCAAATCCAAAATTCAGAGATTGTTATCTCTATCCTAAAAATTCCATTGAGTTAAACAAACAAAAACTCAAAAGCAGATACATTCACACATCTGCGTAATGGTTTCGTAAGAATTCAAGAAATTGATTTCTTATCTTGTGTAAACACAACATCTCGCTCGAAATATCCAAAAGATCGAGATTGTTGCACGAAAATGTGTATCTTTGAGATACAATTTTCGATTCCTTTTCCTTTATAAAGGAATGGTTTCGTGATCTCCGGGCCGCAGTATCTAGATCCTCCTGCCACAGAGCAGTTATTTTACAAATAAAATCAATAAAACTAAATCCAAAATAAATAAAACTGCTTTCATTACTTTTGAAATTTTGCGCTGGCACCCAACGTTGGATGATTCTTTTTATATATATATATATATATATATATATATATATATATATATATATATATATATATATATATATATATACCGGGACGACTCCAAAGAAATCGGTACAGGAACCAGTACTGAGGTTGCAGGGTATAAGGACAATATCCCCTAGCTTACGTCCCACGAACAATCAGGACGTTGCTCTTCCCTCTGGGTCAGAGGAAGCACGGCAACGAACCCTTGCTGAAGTGTGTTGTTCCAGGAGCAATCAATAAAGAGATCCAACGTCCTTTTCAGGACAAGAAAACGCGCTTCCTGAGGAACAACCCCCACAACAGCAAAACAAAATTTTGGTGGCAGCGCGTGGGATACCCAAAATCCGCTCACCACAGAAGGAGGATCAGAACAAACAAAATTCTGGTGGCAGCAGTGAATCGGACTGATTCCCAATATCCCCTACCAGTAAAAGTATAGACCACATAAGGTTACAGAGAACCATCGGCAACAAAATAACAAAAAGCGCTTCAGTGAAAATAATAATAAACAAATTTTGATAAAAACAGCGTGCCCGGGGCTAAACACCGGCAAAGTGACTTAAAATTTTAAAATTTCTAAAAGCGTCGCCTGGGTCTTAAACACCGGCAGAGTGAAAAGCAAACAAAGGTAATAAAAGTGACAAGCAGAGACGACCACATCTAGCAGCGACGACATCACTGGAGGCACCAAAAATAATATATGCAGTGGAGCAGCCAAAGATAGACCGATTCCTGATGCAGCGGCAACACCCAGAGTAAGCAGCGTACTCCACGATTTCCACAGGTACTTATACTTTATTTTATTTAATGATTTATAATTATTAAAAGTGAAATCAATTGTGTTGATAAAATAGAGAGTGAAATTTGTAATTTGGTCATTTTTGCGACCCCCCAAAATAATTTTTTTTTTAAATTCAAAACCGTTAATTACAAGGACGTGCCAAGAATGAATCGAATTGTTCTTTTTACACGGGGATAAAGAATAACCCCCCAAGCTTAATAATAATTTGTTAACTTGTTTTTCTAATGATAATAAACGAAGCTTGTTCTCATTTTCCAAGCCATATATAAGCATAAAAGCCAAAAGTGATAAATCCAATTAATAAAAGAAAATTTTTCACAAGTACGCACTTATTTTTCCAAAACTATTTTGGCTTATAGAAAAATTTTTAAATACATTTTCCTTAATAAACGTATATTTTTAAACGCACCTTTTTTAAAAATCTCGAAACCGTTTTCACACATATATACATATACACATTTATTTTTCCTAAATTTTTTCCAAGAAATAACAAATAAAGACTAATCAAATAAAATAAAATTTTTCCATTTATAAGGGGATACAGAAAAAAACCCATTTTATTAAATATCCTGACAAGTTTTAAATATATTTATAGAAGGGAACAAATAAAAACCCCAAAATTTTAACAAATTCGTTTTTTAAATTTTTACTTATCATAAGGGGACAAAAGAACAACCCCAAGAGTTTGATTTCAGCTAAATTTTCACATACACATACATATATACATATTTTTCCATTAATTTAAATTTCTTTGGTGAAGATTTGCTCAAAAGCATATTTTTCTATTTGATTTAAACTTCTTTGGGAAGATTCCATCTCATATTTATGTGGTTAGCTGAACATAAACAGGAAAGCTAAGCTTTTGATGCTTGCCTGACCGTCGTCTGGACTCTTTTGTGTGTTGGATTTTTCCTTTTGTAACATTAGCATCCTTTGGAAACTATTTTGAACATCTTTTCACCTCTCTACCTTCGACACTTTAAACATTTCTTCGAAAGGGTTGTATCTCTCACCTTAGGAATAAAATACACTTTCCCCATAGCTTCGAAGGTATTTTTCTTGTTTTCGCTCTTATTTTTTCTCTTGGCCATCTTATCCGACAATAATGAAGATCTCCTCATTGAGTTCTCTGCCTTTTCTTACCCTTATTTGGGGAAGTCTGTTCCACAAATACGTCGTTAGCGACAAAAATAAACCGGGTACGCGTTCGCAGAGACCTGAGCCCGAGCTCATACAAAATCGCGAGGACGAAACTTCGGAAACGTTACGAACGGAAATACGCGAACAAAGTTCTAGAATGAACTACGGATTCGGATTAAGCGACATACTGGGACTCGTGCCGGTATTTAACGGTCATCCTGACGAATTAGAGGGTTTCGTCTCTTGTGGAGACATTTTGTTCTCACAAGCACAAGATGATAACCAGAAATCTTTTATTCTAAGGGCGGTCAAAACCAGATTGCAGGGACCGGCGCGTGATTGTATCAGGCATAAAATCATTTCTACCTGGGAAGATCTTGTTTCAGAATTAGAGGGAGAATTTAAAGCTCTCATCTCTAGGTCTGCTGCCCAAAATAACTTAGTGGCAACAAAACAAGATAGCAAGGAGGGTGTGAAGGAATTTTCAAATAGACTCACACATCACCTGCATGAATTGGACAGCGCCACATACGCTAGTTCACCTGAGCCTGCAGTCAGAAGTTATCTTCTGGCTGAGAATCAGAGACTCGCGTTGAATACGTTTGAGGATGGGATACGAAATTCCAGCCTCAGAATCTTGGTGAAGTCTCACAACGCCCCAAATTTAAAAGCAGCCATTAGCTACGCTTTAGAACAATCTCGAAGATTAGGTAACGATAACTCAATGCTAACTTCCAATAACAATTTTAGGAGAAATAACCAACCAATTGTTTGTCAAACATGCAACAAGAGGGGACATACTTCTGCGACTTGCTATCGCAACACAAATTTTCCAAACTTCGTCCCCCAACGCATTAAGACTGAGGTTGAACGTCTCCAATGCACATACTGTCGAAAGTATAATCACACTCAGGCAGAGTGCAGAACCAGGTTAGCTCATATGCGAAACCAGGACCAACCTTCAACGAGTCGAAATCCTTTCAGAACTCAGCCCAATCAATCTCAAAACAGGACAATGAGAAACTCGCCCCAGATTGAAAATCGAAATACACGACAAAATCAAAATATTAACAGGGTATCCAATCAACAACAGGGAAACGAACTCACTCGGGCAGCGAGCAACGGCAATCCTTCTCGAGTTCAGACAATCGCCGATATACACCCCACCCCGATGTAAATTTTGAAATGCGCGTATTTTTCTGCCCTGAATTTAAGGAGCCAGTAATACGTGTAAAATTTAATCCATCGGATAAACAATACTCGACTTTTCTTATCGATACAGGCGCCGACATCAGCCTGATCAAATTAGATAATCTTTATATTGAACAATCTGTAGACAATTCAGACCCAGTGACTATATCCACCATTGCTGGGAAAACGGTCAGCACATGCGGAAATGTATTGGGGGAGTTCGAATTCAGAACTGATAGGCACTCCATATCCTTTAAGCATAATCTATTTGTAGTGGGAAGCAATGTAGACTTCCAACACGATGGCATACTGGGAAGCGATTTCCTCACGAAGCACCAGTGCCACATTAACTTTGAAAAGGGATTCCTTAAATTCGCTGTAAAGAAGAGAACCACGGTAGAACTCGAGCAGTTTTTAGGAAACAATAATGAGGTCAAGGAAAATATTCAGAATGCCACGCCTTACGAGGTGTCTTCCACGGATAATACAGGCATTCTTGAAAAATTGGATAACACCGTTCGTGAGTCAACATCCGAATCCGTTTGTCTACGGGCCGGATCTGATGCTGTGACAAACACAACGAAACCAACCACCCTTGAATCTTCCTCTTCCCATTTAAATAAAGTTTGTGGTAACGAAAAAGTTAAGGAAACTGCTGAAAAACTAAGTTCAGGAAAACATGAACTTGAAACTCTAATATCCTCAGTAAAAATAAAACAAAACACCACGATCGACTACATAAAATTGCATTCACGATCTCAACAAATAATGGAGATTCCCTTTAAAGAAAAATCCAGTCAAGAACTGATTATTAAAAAATCCGAGATCATGCCAGGGATATATCTGGGTAATAGTTTGACAACACCACAGGACAACAAAATAAAGGTATTACTAATGAACACATTAGACACCGATCAAGAAGTAAGCACCAACGACATAGAAGTCGAATGGGAAGATCTGCATGACTACAATGTGTTACAGGCGGATGAAACTAAGAACTTTATAAAAAATAGGCTTGAACGGCTAGAATCACTCCTAGAGTTGCGTCATTGTAACCAGGAGGAAAGGAAATCTATCCTGAATATCTGTCGCACTTATAATAACCTATTTCTTCTCGAGGGTGACTACCTCACATATACTGACGCCATAGAGCATCAGATCATCACTGAGGAAGGAAAGCCCCCACTTTATATAAAACCGTATCGCCTACCAGATAGCTCGAAGCAAGAAATCCACAAACAAGTGAATGAAATGCTTCAGGATGGTGTGGTACAACCAAGTTTCAGTCCTTGGAATTCCCCTCTCTTACTAGTACCCAAGAAGGCCGGACCTGATGGGACAAAACGGTGGAGAGTGGTTGTCGACTTTAGAGCCTTAAATAAAATAACAGTCGGAGATGCATATCCATTGCCCAATATTACTGATATTTTGGACCAGCTAGGAAAAGCTAAATATTTTAGCACTTTAGACTTAGCAAATGGTTTCCACCAAATACGCATGGACAATAGAGACAAGGCAAAAACAGCGTTTAGCACACCCTTCGGACATTACGAATATAATCGAATGCCCTTCGGACTTAAAAACGCACCCGCCACATTCCAAAGGCTTATGAATAATGTACTCATGGGTCTCCAAGGAATAGAATGTTTCGTCTATGTAGATGATATTGTAATTTACGGATACGATCTGAACGATCACAATTCCCGACTTACCAGAATTTTCGAGCGATTACAAAGACACAATCTGAAAATACAACCAGAAAAGTGTCACTTCATAAGGAAGGAGCTCACCTACTTGGGGCATGTTATTTCAAAGGAAGGTATAAAACCAGATCCAAAAAAAACTAAAGCGGTGAAAACGTTTCCAACGCCCAAGAAACAAAAAGACGTAAAATCTTTTCTCGGTTTTGTAGGCTACTACAGAAAATTTATCCCAAATTTCGCCGAACTGGCAAAACCTTTAAGCAGATTGCTCAGGAAGAATGTTCCATTTTATTGGGATGCCTTTTGTAACGAGGCATTCACAACTCTAAAAAGAAAGGTTATTACCCCACCAATACTGACTTATCCAGACTTTAACCGGGAGTTTATAATAACCACGGATGCTAGCAATGTTGCGTTAGGAGCAGTGCTATCTCAAGGTACAATAGGACAAGATAAACCTATTGCTTTCGCTAGCCGAACTTTAAACGACGCAGAAACTAGATATACAACATCCGAAAAGGAATTATTGGCAATCGTTTTTGCACTAGCCCAGTTCCGACCATACGTTTACGGACGAAAATTTACTATAGTCACTGACCATAGCTCTCTACAGTGGCTTATAGGACGAAAGGATCCTACATCCAGACTTATGCGATGGAGAATTCTACTCGAAGAGTATGAGTACACAATCGTCCATAAAAAAGGAAAGCAAAATGCAAATGCTGATGCTCTCAGCCGTATAACAACGACTACCCCAGTCAATCCCATTAAAAATAATATCCTCGTCACCACACGAAGTAAAGCCAAACTCGAAGAAGATGTAGCTGCACAATCATACAAAGATACTACCAATCTTGTATGGCAAGAACAAACAGGGTCCATCTATACCAAGAAGAAACTTGGACTACGTATCATAATCATCCCATTGATAGACTCTGCTGAGGAAGAAAATCTGGCAGGAAGAATTCCAAACTTCACCAAGCCAGACGTAGGTAAAATTACGTTTCATGAGCAAGATGGGTTATGCGCCATCACATTGCCATTGCCTTTCAGAAACCTAAGCGACCAGGAAACCGCTAAGAGTTCCCTTATTGATCTGAAGAAGATTTGCGAAGACCGGAATTTCAATTCCATTGGAATTTTAGTGCCCTTCATAGAAAACGAATCAAAAGTAACACTTAATAACCTGCTAAAAGAAACTTTTGCTCACCTCAACGTGACAATGTACGTTTTCTCCAATAAAAAGAAGCTTCTAACAGATCCTAACGAAATACAAAAGTTACTCGCGGAATACCACAACTCACCTTTCGGAGGACACCAAGGAGCCACCCGAACAATCAATAGATTGAAGCAAAAATATTACTGGCGCACAATGACCGCTGACGTCGCGGCGTATATTCGAAAATGTGCTTCCTGCCAGATAAACAAAAGTGGAAGGAATCCTAGAATTCCTATGAAGATAACCACAACAAGCTCAAAACCTTTCGAAAGAATTGTTTTAGATATAGTAGGACCATTACCAGTCAGCTATAATGGAAATAAATACCTACTAACGTTTCAAGACGATTTGACTAAATTTTCAGGAGCTTACGCACTGGCCAGCGCCGAAACCAAGGACGTGGCCAGAATTTTCGTTGAAAATATCGTCTGCCAGCACGGCATACCATCTTCTCTATTAACTGACCGAGGTGCTAATTTTCTCAGCGCACTTTTTAAGGACATTTGTTCCTTACTTAAAATGAGAAAACTCAATACAGCACCCTACCATCCACAAACGAATGGAGCACTAGAACGGAGCCATAGAACTCTGGTGGAATACCTCCGCCACTATGTAAACCAGGATCCTCTCACTTGGGACACCTGGATACCTTACGCAATGTTTGTGTACAATACTACACCCCACAGTAATACAGGCTACACGCCGCATGAATTACTATATGGTTTCCCAGCCGAAATACCCAGTTCTCTCAGACAAAACCCCGAAAGCACTTATAACTACGACCATTACGCAAATGAATTAAAAATGCGATTACAACATGGTTATCGTACAGCTAAGGGAATACTGATAGAGAAAAAACAAAAATCTAAGGCATACTACGACCAAAAAGTAGGCCGTAAGAAATTTAATGTTGGCGACAAGGTTCTATTAAAGAATCACTCAAGACTTAACAAACTAACCTCCCTGTGGAAAGGCCCCTACGAAATTGTAAAGATCCTATCCGAAGAAAATTCAATCCTCAGAATAGGAAAAGGAACCCGAATAGTCCACAACAATAATATAAAACCATTTGTGGATTAGGCAATCACAAATAAGAAACCCAAAATAAATAAAATAAAGGTTGAAGGAAAGTAAATGTATAGATGTATTTATAACCTTACAAAAACAAAAAAAGAAAAATAAATGTATATACGAAAAAAAAAAACCTTAGAAAAATCATAAAGTAACACTGTACGAAAATACCACGATAATGTATTTAAAATTTGCCTGCAAAATTTTTCTTTTCAAATACTGTTACACGAATGAATAATCTTGTAAATATTATACAATATTTTAAATAACCGAAATAAACAAACAAAACAAAAAATATATCTATAAAGAAAAATATATATACAACTAATAATGTTAAATTCACCTCTTAACAAATTATTGTTCAAAAACGAACTAGATAGATAGAATAAACAAAGAAAATTTATAAATTCAGGAGATAACAAATAAAATATAACAAGAAATTGAATCTCCACATAACTCATATGTTTCAAAAATAGAAGTTTCAAAACTATACTATAAACAAATATTGACTATCGAAAAATGTATTATACAAATATTTTAATCAACCATCACTAACTTAAATAAATAAACAAACAAACATTTTTGTAATAATAAATAAAACAAAACTTACGATACGAAATAATGTTAGAATAAGAATTTATATAAGTACAAAACATTTTGCAATGAATAAATTCTAATAAAATTTTAGTATAACTCAAAACAAATTTAAAAATGTCTAGAATAAAATTATATAAATAAATAAAGACAATGAAAAGTCCTCAAAAAAAATGCTCTGTAAATAATATGTAATCAGTATTAATATGTAATACACAAATTGTAATAGTAAGCCTTAATAATCTTACGCAACACTTACATATATATTGTACCACAAATTGAAAAACCTATAATAATACTTTATAAACAAAAACAAAAAAAAACCTCTTATATAAAAAGAAGAAAAACATATTACTCACAATTGTTACTAAACGTAATGGAAAAAAAAATATAACATAAACACTGTAAATAACACTTTTAATATATGTAATTACAACTTAATCATTGATCACTTTAAATATCAAAACAAAAAAAAAAATTGTACTGTAAGCTAAGAAAATAAATATTGCATACATAGAACTAAAATGGAAAAAAAATCAGGCATATGTAACGGAATCACGATACTATCATCCTTATTCCCAATCACACCATTTTCCAGAAAATTAATCTCATAAAGATCAATTTTCTTTTTTTTCAAGGAGGGGAGGATGTAGTGCTCCAAAAAGCCCTACCATCTTTTTCTCCCATTCCTAATCCAAAATCCTATCAAAACCTGAAAAAACCCAAACATTATCCAAAATTCGCAATAAACGAATCAAACATTCGTTTATCGCATAACATTTGCCCCCACGGCATAATTAAATCCAGAATCAAAATTAAAATTAAAATTCACAATAAACGAATCCAATATTCGTTTATTATTCTATATTTGCTCCACAGCATCACCCAAATCCAAAATTCAGAGATTGTTATCTCTATCCTAAAAATTCCATTGAGTTAAACAAACAAAAACTCAAAAGCAGATACATTCACACATCTGCGTAATGGTTTCGTAAGAATTCAAGAAATTGATTTCTTATCTTGTGTAAACACAACATCTCGCTCGAAATATCCAAAAGATCGAGATTGTTGCACGAAAATGTGTATCTTTGAGATACAATTTTCGATTCCTTTTCCTTTATAAAGGAATGGTTTCGTGATCTCCGGGCCGCAGTATCTAGATCCTCCTGCCACAGAGCAGTTATTTTACAAATAAAATCAATAAAACTAAATCCAAAATAAATAAAACTGCTTTCATTACTTTTGAAATTTTGTGCTGGCACCCAACGTTGGATGATTCTTTTATATATATATATATATATATATATATATATATATATATATATATATATATATATATATATATATATATATATATATACCAGGACGACTCCAAAGAAATCGGTACAGGAACCAGTACTGAGGTTGCAGGGTATAAGGACAATATCCCTAGGTTACGTCCCACGAACAATCAGGACGTTGCTCTTCCCTCTGGGTCAGAGGAAGCACGGCAACGAACCCTTGCTGAAGTGTGTTGTTCCAGGAGCAATCAATGAAGAGATCCAACGTCCTTTTCAGGACAAGAAAACGCGCTTCCTGAGGAACAACCCCCACAACGGCAAAACAACAATACATTTGCATGAAAGTGGCATCTGGTCCCCTACGCAGCGAACCCACAAAAAATAAGTTTTTTCGGCCCTAAACGGCTGCCCAGCCCACTTTCTACGGGGTCTCCCAATACTCTTCCCCTAACCATTTACTACCAGAATGTCAGAGGACTACGGTCCAAAATCCATTCGATCTTACAAAAATATTCAGTCCTTTCCCTTTGATATATACGCACTGACCGAAAGTAACCTCACCCCCAGTATCAATAGCCTGGAACTGTTCCCCTCCTCCTTTGCAGTTTTTCGGGGCGACGAGGTCCATCATTCTGGTCCTGACACCCCCTGCCGCGCGTGCTGCTTGCCATCCAAAACGGACTTACATCTTCTCTTATCACCATATCTTCTTCTTCCAACCTCGATTATGTCGCAATAAAAATTGAACATAGCTCAAAATCCGTGTACATCATATGCTTTTACATACCGCCATCGAGTCATACGAACTCGCCATTGCTGCAATCGACCGCATAACTGAGCCTGGTTCTTCCCAAGATGACATTGTAGTCCTTGGCGATTTTAATCTCCCCCATCTCCAATGGACGCTGTCTGACGACTACTCCCACTACATCCCCACCTTCTTCGATTTCAACCTCTCCACTCCCGCTCTTAAACGACGTCTCAGAATAAACCCGTCCTAAATCCCCCCCTTCAATAACCACTCTACCCGGCAATCCTCTCCTCACCCTCCCTCAAACTAGTGCTCCCCTACACCTTTCCCTTTCAAAAACTTCATTATCGGCTTAAAGTACAATCAAAACATTTATGAATAGAACTCGACTTCGTTCATATGGCCGCCGCGGGCACGTTTGCAACGTTCGATTCGTTGGACCCAATTTTCGATGACTCGGCCACACATTTCGGCCGAAACGGGCGCTATTTCGTGTTCAATGTTGGCTCTGAGCTCTTCCAACGTCGTCGGCTTGTTGGCATAGACCAATGACTTGACGTAGCCCCAAAGAAAATAGTCTAGAGGCGTTAAATCGCACGAACGATGTTTTCTGACTGTGTTGTGAGTTGCGTGATAAAATATTGTTTGAGTTGTTGTATGTGGTGACGTTTTAGTTCCTCTAGTAGAGTTTTTGTAGACCCTTGGCATCTTG
The DNA here is from genome assembly GCA_963931805.1 of Microdon myrmicae. NCBI lineage: Eukaryota > Metazoa > Arthropoda > Insecta > Diptera > Syrphidae > Microdon > Microdon myrmicae. The sequence goes on along the minus strand of OZ007497.1, from coordinate 236,465,791 downwards.
TATGTTGAGCATCCTTCTTTTTTCCTCGAAAAATGCTCTCGTCAGGGGCTTGGTCATCAAATATGCTTGCTGGTTTTTGGAGGCAACATGCTCTAAAGCAAAAATTTTGTTCTTGAAACTGTCGCGTATGAAGTGATATTTCACGCCAATATGTTTGCTCCTTTTGTGGAACTCGGGGTTTTTGATGAGCTTGATAGCGCTCATGTTGTCGATGAGGAGGGTGCTCTCCAGATCTTGGCACAGTTTGAGGTCCTCGATGAATCTCTTCATCCAGGTGACGTCCTTCACAGCTTGAGTTGCAGCGACATATTCTGCCTCAGTGGTAGAAAGTGCCACCGTCTTCTGCTTGCTGGAACTCCATGACACGGTTGATTCACAAAACCTCAGAACAACGCCAGACGTTGATTTTCGGGTCTCGACATCTCCTGCATAGTCTGCGTCACTGTAGGCCCGGAGTTTGTTTGTCTGCTCTGCTGGAAAATAAAGACCATACCCACTTGTACCTTTCAGGTACTTGAGTATCCTCTTCACCGCACTCCAGTGGATTTTCTTCGGGTTCTCAAGATGCTGGCTGGCACTGTTGACTGCAAAGGTGATATCTGGTCGGCTACCTACGGAGAGATACATAAGGCTTCCCACGGCTTGTCGATATGGGAATTCTGGCGCCTCCCTGTTACCATTTTTGTGCATTTCTGCACTCATTTGATGATGATGGTCTGCCGGAATTGCAACAGCATTTGCGTGCTCCATGTTGAAGCGCTGCAGAATTCTCTTGCAGTAGGCCTCCTGGTGGAGAAGAATTGAACCATCTGTCATCCGTTCAACTTGTAGTCCAAGGTAAGTGCTCAAATTTCCAAAGGTAATATCGAAGTCCTGGCGAAGTTGGTTTATTAGTTCCTCAATCATTTTCTCATCTTTTGCAGCGATCAATCCGTCGTCGATGTGAATTGCCAGCATCAACTGATTCTCAGGATCTCCGTTGGTGAAGACACAGTAATCGGCTCTGGTTGGACGTAGTCCAGCTTTGGCCAGGAACTTCGTGAGGTGTTTGTACCAGCATCTCGACGCCTGCTTGAGTCCATACAAACTTCAGATGAGTTTGCATACTCGGCTGGTACCATCTTCATAACCTTTTGGCTGCTTCATGTAGATGACTTCTTCCAGCTTTCCATAGAGAAAAGCTGTTTTAACGTCGAACTGTTTGAGGATTTTGGGAGGCTGCAAAGGATAGAATGAGGCGAATGGAATCAAATCGGGATACGGGACTAAAGGTCTCATTATAATCGACACCAGGAGTTTGACTGAAACCTCTGGCAACAAGCCTGGCCTTGTATCGGTCGATGCTACCATCAGGGAATTGTTTCACCTTGTAACACCATCGATTGTCGATCATCTTCTGATCTGGTGGTGGTTCCTCTAGAAACCAAGTGTGATTCTTCTGCAGCGAATTGATCTCCTCATCCATGGCTGCTTTCCATTTTTCAGAGTCCTCGGATTTGATGGCGTCATCGTAGCTTTCAGGATCAAGTTGGCCAGTCACTGAAATCAAACCAGAAGGATACCGAACCGGTTGGCGAATTTGGTTCCTGTTTCTCAGATTGTAGTTTTGCAGTGGTACAGGTTCTTCGAATGGCTCTTCATCATCCGTTAGCGCATACAAGGGTTCTTCAGCTTCGCTTCCAGAATGTTCACCACCGTTCACCAAGTTCACGATCTCTGGCTCCTCGTCAATTTCAGCAGCTTGAGGAACACTCAAGGTCATTGTTGCTGGCTCATTGCTTGACTTGTCTGCTGAAAATCTTTGTCCAGTGAATTTCACATCTCGAAAGGTGTTTACCTTGTTTTCAGTAGGAAACCAGACTCGATACCCTTTCGTCGTTTCGTCGTAACCTACAAATATGCCCTTTTTGGCTTTGACATCCCATGTCTTTCTCTTTTCCTTGGGGATGTGAACGAAAACTTCCTCACTAAAAGACCTGAGTGAGGCAAGGTCTGGTTTCTTTCCCAGCCAGAGGTCGCAAGGTGTTGCTCCATTTTTGCTGCTGGTTCCAGTCCTGTTCAAGGTGTAGGCTGCGTAGAGGGTTGCCTCTGCCCACAGCTTCTTTGGGAATTCTCCTGCATGAAGAATAGTCCTGGCCGACTCAACAATTGTCCTGTTCTCGCGTTCTGCTGACCCGTTTTGCTCTGGTGTGTAGGGAACCGTTGTTTGGTGTATCACACCGAGATCACTTGTGATTTTCTCCACGTCCCTATTGGGAAATTCTAAGCCGTTGTCAGTCCTGATGACCTTGATGCCTTTGTCCAGGTGTTTTTCTGCTTGGAGAAGGAATTTCTTCAGACACTGGGCTGTTTCCGACTTCGCCTTGATGAAAAACAAAGTTCTCAAGTGGCTGAAGTCGTCCTTGATCAGCAAGAAATAACGAGCGCCTCCTATTGATGTGTCAGGCATTGGGCCGCACAGATCAGCATGAACAAGCTCACCAACTCGTTCGGTTTTTGAGGTACTTTTTGGAAAAGGGAGCCGGTGCATCTTGCCGAGGGTACAGTCGTCACATTTGACTTTGTCGTCCGTAAAGGGTATGTCATCCTCTTCAAAATCTTTCTAACCTGCTCGAAATTCTGATGAGCTAACCTTTTGTGCCAGGTGAGTAGTGTTTCTTGTTTGACGACGACGTTTGCCTGGTGCTCATTTGCCACGATTCTATATTTCATCTCGAAAAGTTGATCTGATCTTTCTCCCACTGCAACGATATTTCCATCCTTCAATAGATGGCAAGTCCTGCTGTCTGATTTTTGAGACATGCCTTTGTCAAGGGCTGCTCCTAGGGAGAAAAGATTGAAGCCTAGATCTGGAACAGGGAGGACGTTACTCAGGTATTTCAGCTTCCAGATTTTTCCGTCGAAAACTTCGACCTCAATGTCTCCAGGTCCCACAGCTGCGATAGTTTTGCCATCACCAACCCGAACAGATTTTGGCTGCTGAAAATGGACGAAATTTGAAAACCATTCGCGTCGATGAGACATGTGGTCCGTAGGACCAGAGTCGAGGTACCAGATGCTGGAAAAATCCAGGTTGTCCGAACCGAGAGTCAAAGCACTGATCAGCGCGTCGTTTTTCCTGTTTGAGTGGCCCTCCTTTTCTGCCTTTCTCTCATTGGCTGCTTTTCTCCTGAAACAGTCTTGCTTCCAGTGGCCCGGCTTCTTGCAATAATGACAGGATTTTGAAGATTTCTGCTCGAAGTTCTTTTGTCGTGATTTCCCAGCTATAAAAGCCACGTTGTCTCTTGCATTTGCAGGCTCTAGTCTGGATTCTTCGACTGAGAGTCTGGAAATAAGGTTGGTAAGATTTCTCTCATCGGGCTGTGTTGATTCCCATGCACTGATGAAATGTTTGAAGGTGGAGGGAAGAGTCATTAACATTTTTGTGATTATCTGCTGATCAGAAATTTTCTCACCCATAACCTTCAACCGATGTGCAAGGTTTTCCAACTTGGCAACGTGTGTAGCAATGTTGTGAGCTGGGTCCATCTGAAGACTGTACCATTGTTGAAGTAGCATGTGAATGCTGGTCTCCGACTTTTGTTCATAAACAGATGAAAGTTTGTTCCACATTTCCTTGGAAGTCGTGCAGTTGATGATGTGAAGTAGCGGTTCCTCGTCGACTGATGTGGCGATAGTACGCTGTCCAAAAGTGTCCAGTTTTGTTCGATGAGCTTCGGTTATGTTTTCCTCTGGAAATTCCTTTTCTCCGCTGACGATGTCCCATGCTCCACTAGAGAGTAGAATGATGCGTACCTGGAACTTCCACGTACTCGAGTTCTCAATGCCTTTGAGTTTGGTTATCCGATTTGATTCGTTCTCCATCGTGGTGTTGTAAAATTTCACTGTTGCACGAGGGCGGACTTACAACACGAGATTTTAATCGAAAAGAATTTAAACAACACAAAAATATTTATCGTTCCGCGAATCTGGGGCCATAAACTATTGAACAGGCAGGGTAAACAATAAAAATAAAACGGGATTGTTGTTTAAATCAAGGATATTTAATTTAATAGTATATACGTCCGAACGGCACGAAAGCTGGATGCTAAGAAGAAAGAAAAAAAAGTTGACAAATGTGAGTTTGGCGTTTCTTGGTGTGGATGACAGTTGTGTGCCTTAAGGGGCTGAATGCTATGAGAAGAGTGAGCGTTTTCATGAGTGTGATAGTTTACAATTTGAATACAATTTCTTAATTTGTTTAACAGGCCCATTTCTTGAGATAACACGCTCATCAAACTTACTCTTTAATAAATCGATTGTATCGTGTGCTGTGTGGCTTGTGGCACCGTCCTGTTGAAACCACATGTGGCCCAAGTCCATATCTTCCAAATCGGGACAAAAATAATCGGTAATCATGGCGCGATAATGATGGCCATTCACAGTAACGTGACGATCGTTATCGTCGACGAAAAAATATGGCCCAATGACGCCGCCGGCATGCAAACCGCACCAAACAGTTATTTTTTGTGGATGAAGTGGTGATTCATGAAGCACATGTGGATTTCCACCCGACCGATAACGCATGTTTTGCTTATTGACGAACCCATTGAGCCAAAAATGAGCTTCGTCACTGAAGATGATTTTGCCATGAGATTCATTATCTTGGCGCTTCTTTTCCAGAGCCCAATCGGAGAACGTACGTCGCTTCAAACGGTTCATCGGCTTCAATACTTGAGTCAGCTTGCTCTTGTATGGGTGGAAACCAAGACCCTTACGCAAAATTCGCCATAAAGTGGTCTGGGTGATGCCCATATTTTGAGAAGGCCGTGGAATTGACTGATTTGGATCGTTTGCTACGGACACCTGAACGGCAGCGATATTTTCGACCCTCCGACCAACCCGTTGTCTCACTGGCACGGCAACATCACACAACGAATATGTAGACTCAAATGTTTGCACTAAACTTGTTATTGCCTGTCTACTAAGGCGAGAATTAGGACCGAAAATTGGAGTTAACGCTTTTAAAGTTGCGGTCACCGACTCCAAATTTCGGTAGTAAATTTTTATAATTTGCAAACGTTCGTTCGTGTACTTAACCATAATGAAAATGTTGAGTTTACTGAATAAATTGACAGTGACAGTTCGATGATTAGTGAAAGGGTGCGTTCACAAATTAAATTCACAGTTGTCAAGTCCCGATTGGAAAACCCCACATTTGAATAATACTTTTTATAGTCCGATTCCGGCGTCCAACATAATCTAAGACATTTTCCATCAAATTTGGACCTATGTTAAACAATACTGGATAACCATATATAAGCATTGGCTTGATTAGCGTCATGTAGCATATGACTTTTACCCTACTGTCAAGTTGGCTACTGTGAAATAGCCTCCTTGTCATAGCAAACGTTTTCCTCGCTTTGGCCAAAGCAGCCTCTGCATGTCTGTTGAAGTACAGATATTGATCTAGCCAGATGTCCAGGTATTTAGCTACACTCTTGGTTTCCAGTTACACTCATGCGATCCCACGATAAATAACTTTCGCCAGTTTTTTCTTGTGTCGTTCGTGGCGTTATAAAATGGGGTTCTAAATCGGATGGCTTCACATTTCTGGAAGTTGATGTTAAGTTTCCACTGGTCGCAATAGCGCTGCACTTTGTTGAAGTCTCGCTGTAGTGAACCATTTATGATATAAACTTTCGGAGCTGTTCTGTAAATTATGAGATCGTCTGCGTACGCAACAGCCTGCGGAAGTGCATCTAATAAGTCGATAATGTAAATGGTAAAAAGAATCGGAGAGAGTACCGCGCCCTGTTGCAAGCCATTCTTGATATTATACGTATTATTAGAGGTCACATTACCACTTTTGACCACGAACCTCCTGTCCTTTAACATATCGTAAAGTACATATAGCAAAGGCCTACATATGCCTTGTCTGACCAGTTTGTAATATAACCCTTCGATCCAGACGATATCAAAGGTTTTTTCCAAGTCGATCAGACAGGCACCTGTGCACGGGTTTTTACTTTTATTCCACTGTATGTCGGGGATCAGTTTAGCTGCGGCATAGGTGATTTCATGACCGGTCTTAAAGCCAAACTGGTTATTCGGAATAATGTTGTTCTCGTCTACCCATCTGAGAAGAGCTTTGTTGATGTCTTTTTGAATACTTTGCTGATGCTTGGGAGTAAACTTATCGATCGCATGTTCATTGGGTTTGTACAGTCGTTGCCCTTTTTTGGGGATGGGCTGTATGATTGCCGTTTTCCAACGAGCGGGAAAGTATGCATTATTCAACGCGTTGTTAAGCAGGACCGTGTATACATCTGCTGCCATTGGGGATAGGTTCTTGGGTACGAGGTTAGGTACTCCATCTACTCCCACTGACTTTTTGCTTCTTAATGAGTCGAAGATACTCTGGATTCCTTCCCTCGAAATTAAAAGGGTATTAGTCCCACCATAGTATTAATGTCAATTGACAGATTATCGTCACTGAATTCGGTAAAACTGGGATTCTCCGAATATCCAAATGAAATTTCATTTCGGAGGTGCAGGTGATTCAGTAGAACTCTGTCCTCCAAGTCGTGATTTCGGTGAATGCTTTCATTCACCTTGTACATTTCCTGACACACACCTCCCACAGCGTTCACCCTTTCCAAAGGATCTTCGATCACGAAGAGCTCACTATTGAGGATAGCGTTCTCTGCATCTATGCCAATGTTGGTTAGCAGCTGCTTGTTTACCTCAGTACGTGCAATTTGGAAACACTGAATCCCGTTTTGATTATTTCTCCTGAATATTTTATTTATTTGTGGGAACATATTCGAGTTATTCGCTTTTATAGCTCGATTTCTGTTGTTCCAATACAAATTTGTTGCTAATCTATAGTTAGCATTAAGTAATTGTTGGAGTTTTTTTAATTGGGATTTCAGTGATATTATGTCCTGGTCTTGTCTGCCTGTAAACTGTCTGTGTAATTGTTTTATTTTTGATAGCAGTCTTCTCTTTTTCTTGTGGAGTGCGTTTATTGTTGTGTTTCTGTACATATTTATGTGATCTCTCACTGTTGTTTTGGGAATTGTTTTGTGCATTGTTCGTTTTACGGTTTCGTCCATTTGTTGGATGTATTTGTCGATTTCGACATTTGTTATGTTTCTGTTTATTGGCAGATTAAAGTCATTCGAACGAAGTTCTCTTCTTAATGATCTGGTAAACCGCGGCCATCGCATCGCCCCGTAGTTGTAGGGTTTCAGGATCACGAACACCTCCAGATCTGCCAGAGGCAATCAGTTGGTTGGTTGGTTAGATCTGTATCATGTAGAATATAAAGCTGACCTACTAGCTACGGAATATCCTTCGTTACCTAGAGGTCGACCGTTCTTAGATATCTTGCTATTGACTCACGACTGAGACTACTTAACTCCAACAGACGAAACAGAAACTGTTTACGGACAATTGAATACGACAGTGACCACTGTGCATTCACGACAATTAATTGGACCAAAACGGAGGGTAGCTTCCGGTTTTCTCTTCTTGCCTAGGTTATGGTAAACGGTTTTACCGCGGTAAATTTGAAGATCTTCATGCTTCAGGTTTTGAAGCATTTTGGTTTCGGGGTCGGTGGCCTTTAATAGATATATTATGTTCATTTGTTTTGGGCGTGAACGAGTGTAGTGGTCTTAAAAGCCCCCCCCCCCCCCCCCCCCCCCCCCACACACACACATCATCATCATCGGCACTACAACCGGGGACCGGTCTTGGCCTTATTTAGCAAGTCCTAAGGATTGTTAAATTTTCCATAATTATTTATTTTTTCTGGGCAAGGTCATTAGTCTTGCGCCAGAGGCTCCCCGACGGGGAATCGAACCCCGGTCTCCCGGGTGACAGGCGGGTATACTAACCACTATACTATCGAGGAGCCAATACATGGTTCAAATTGGAAATTTGTTGTCGGTAGCGTTGCGCATCAACACACACACACATTAACCATAATCTCCCCAACTAAACCTAAATTCAACTAATTCACAAATCCCTTCTCCCTTCCAACAATTAAATTTCCGATCAAACAAAATTGCTGATAAACGAATCAAATGTTCGTTTATCGCCATACATCCAATTCCTCATAATCCTCAGATTAAACCAAATGTTTGGTAAATTAAACCGCATGTTCAATCACCATACGCAAACAAAACCCCAATGCCAGTGCATATCGTCATGTGCCTTGCATATCTCAAATTTCCAGGAATTGGCTTAAACGAATTCCTACACAATCTCCAGTACTCGACTCCAGTCGAAGCACATTTCGAAATTCTGTTTGCATTTTGCTGCATCCGCGATACAAAATCCCGATACGATTTTGTATAAAAGGGCGATGGATTTTGGATTCGAAGACCTGTCTCGATTGGCGTCCGATGGTTGTGGACGTCAACAATTAAAATATAAAAACATTCAAATCAGTCTCTGTGCTATGTACGACAATGTGGACCCCGACAATTAGAATAATAATTTAAGGATTAAAGAATTTAAAATAAATATGAATAGGACAAGGAGACAGCCCCCTTAGAGAAAAGCTACAACACGAGTAAAATTCCGCGGTTGTTCTTTTAAGACCTGTTTTATTTGATCGTGGCCTGCCACCGTATAGGTTTGATTGGCATGCCTGTTACCTGCCAGTCTTTTATTTAAAAAATTGCCAGCTGCAGCACATACCCATTCCTTACAATCAACGTCATCAACGTATAGGGACAAGCTGAAATTCTTAATGACCTTATCACTGTCATTAGTCATCATACTCATCATCATCGGCACTACAACCGGGAACCGGTCTTGGCCTTATTTAGCAAGTCCTGAGACTTGTTAAATTTTCCATAATGATTTGTTTTTTCTGGGCAAGGTCATTAGTCTTGCGCCAGAGGCTCCGCGACTGGGAATCGAACCCCGGTCGATCTGCTGCTGTTGTGCTGCTTGCTGTTGTGTTGGTAGTTGCTGTTGCTCTTGATTTTGTTGATGTTGGCCGACTTTTGGCTTCGGCTTTTGTTGTTGTTGGATGGATTTTTGCTGTTCGAGCGTAGCTATATTTTTCTTTCAGTGTCTCTCCTCTCGCGATCTTGGCACCACAAGTTTTGCTTCAAATTGATTATCTCCTCTTCTTCAACTTCAGACTCGGGCTATGCAAGAGAAGCGAAAGCATTATTTGCCCCAGACATGTCATAGTTGAAGGAGAGGAGAGCTCACAGTCCTCCTCTATTTGCTGTTCTTTCTTCATGATCAATTTGGCGGCTTTACTTCCCGTCACAATTGTATTTTTCTGGACCGCTTTCCTTTTATTTGGTGTTGCGTTATTTTCTTCGTCCGTTTTCATGCTGGTTCTTTCCCGTTTGTTTTCATTAACATTTAAAGAAAGCGCGACCTGCTGTCTATCTCTCTACGAACTTCGGCGAAATCCACATTTACGATAACCTGCACTCGAACTCGACTAGCACCGACTAGGAAGCAGTCACCTTACATCCGCACTAATTGATAATCTAAATACCGATTGCTTAACGAGCAATATATAGTTTTTATCACGCTTCCGATCGAGGTGACATATTTTAATTTATTATTATTTTCTTTTTCACACATCACTGAAGTGATTTATTTTGCACTTTTATTTATATTCTATTTTATGTACTGTTTTTTAATTCACTTAGTTTCAAGAATTACATTTTCACATTTATTATTTGTTTTGTTTGTTTGGTTGGTAATGTTCTTTGTTTTAACTCTCTTGATTGTTTTGATTTTCGACACCACATGTCTATTATATTCAAACTTTGCGTTTCTTTTCTAATTTTCCACGCCTCGCACGATCTTGTATGCTTTGATAATGTCACCGTCTTTGCCTTCTTGGCATGTTCTTTTTAACTTTTCTTTCGTCTCGGGAGTGTACTGATGTTTCATCTACAGTTATTAACCTACGCAGAAACTCATCTGAGTTGCAACGCATGCGCTTCAAAGGAGCCTTAGAAGAGACCAGACGGTTACGATTGATTTCAGCTGAGAGCAAATGCTGCACGCATCTCGTAGATATTTTTTACATACCCAATTTATCAGGTATTTATATATTGTATTTGATAGATTCCTAGTGAGGAATCATGCTTACTAAAAACAGACCATTAGCAATGCCATGAGCGCGATCTCTTAGATTTTCTAAGGACTTATTGACCTGCCCTCGTATTATACAAAGCTTACCAGTGATTGTTGAGAAACACGACTCTGAAATATACTCCCATAATAGAACACGAAGACTCTCAAATACCTTTCGGTAATAAAATACGTTTCAATATTTAAGTTTCTTGAAAATCATTAGAATGATTTCCATACCGATCGATGGCTTATAGAACGCTATACCCCGACCCAGAAGATATTGCTGACCACCTTGAATTTGGTCCAATATGATTGCAGAAACCGAATGGGGATTCATTTCGTAATTCGTCATTTTAAATTTGACATATAAACAAGAGGATAAGACAACCAATTCTTGTCTTGTTAAGAACCCCATTATTAGAGATGCGACTACATTTCAATTGAAATGTTGTTTCGAGCTTCACTGCGATGGTGATGGAGGTTATTGTTTTGTTCGTCGAGTTGAACTTCCACAGAGAAAAAGAACTAATGTTTTGTCTTTATTAAAGATCACTTTAATTCAATATTGTTTGGAGTAACTATGGTGAGAATTATTAGCCTAAAAACCTACGTCCACCGTCCTCGATAAGCGGGGAGTAGAGGTGCTGCCAAACTGTCCACGATGAGCTTTAAAACCGAGAGAATATGATAACTGCAGACGAACTGTCCAATATAAACTGCGAAAACCGGGAGAAGTAGAACTACTACCGAATGGTCCAATTGAAAAAACCGTTGTGAATTGAAAACCGTGCGATGTATAAAACCATCTTTCTCTCTTCGTCGCCGCCACGTTGTCAGCTGATAACTACAAGCTGCCAAATGCAAATGTACTAGAATTCTCTACAAGTAATTTGCGAATCCGGAACACCCAATGCCAGCCAGAGTCTCGACCATACCACTGAACTCGTTTTGTGTTTGCCTACCAAGGCATTTTTTGCTGCGCAATTATATTTTAAGAGTACTTATTCACCAAAATTTTAGGTCGTTAATGCGAAGGTGCATTGATAATGTATGAATACCCATGTAGGTAAATCACCGATCTTGAAACAAGGCTAGCCCGAGCAAGGGCGCAATTAGCAGAGAAGCGTCGCAGGAAAAAGGAATTTGCTGAAAAGGAGCAGCTAATAACGAAACAACAGCAGAATCAGCATCAATGTGCACAACAGAAGCCAAGCCAACAAAAAGAATGTCCACCACAACAGATGACGCAACAACAACCACAACAAGAGCAACAGGCAGCAAAAAGGAAAACGAAGATGCCACCTATCAACATTACAGATATGGACTGTAACGAACTGGTAAGTCTATGTAAGCTTTCTATTGGGGAAGATTTTTCAATTAAAAGACTGACAGGGAACAGGTTGGCCATACAGACAAATTTGGTTAAGGATTTCGAAAAAATGAAAAATGTGCTAAAACGGGCCACCGCGGAATTTTACACGTACACCCCGAAAGAAATAAAGAATATAACGGTTCTACTAAAAGGCGTTGACCCTGAAACAGAACCAGAAGTTCTATTACAAACGCTGCGAGAGCTTAACTGTAATGATATTGAGTTTATCGCAGTAAAACCTCTCAATACAGCTAGGGCTAGACGGGAGAATAGAAAATTACCATTCTTCCTGGTGCAGCTGGGCCCTGGGAGCAAAATTGGTGGACTTAGGAAAATCACTATCCTGAACCATCAAATTGTCACATGGGACAAATTGAAAAAAATCAGAGATATAATCCAATGTCTTCGCTGCCAAAGGTTCGGGCACTCCGCAGCAAACTGCGAAATGCAGTATCGATGCGTAAGATGCGGACAGGACCACAGCGCAGAACAATGCACGTTAGGTAAAGAAAGGGTAGACGACAGATCTCTTCTAAAGTGTGCAGTTTGTAAGAGTGAGGGATACCCCGCTAATTATCGAGGCTGTCCTAAGTTCCGCGAACTACAGGAAAAAAAGTTTTCACAGCAACGAAAATCAGAACGCCCGATAGTTCAAGGCCGACCAGCACTAAATGTAACACCCCAGTTCTCGTATGCTCAAGTAACAGCTGGCAGGAGAAACACGCCACAACCCACCACACGGGTACCGCCGCAACATACTGTGCCTCCAGAAACAGTAACACTAGCAGATGTGCTCACAACCTTGCTCGCTATTCAGACGCAGATGACACAAATGCAAAAACAAATAAAAGACCAGGACACTAGACTGGACTGGATCTATTCGCAGTTGTCTAGCCAGCCGTCAATATAAACCCCCCAACAGAAAGCACAATTAAAGCTTTAGTCGTGAATGTAAATTCACTTATCAGAATCGAGAGAAGAGCCGCTCTCTTTAAACTGTTGCAAGACGAAAGTCCTGACGTGCTTCTGGCTAGCGAAACTAAGCTGAATCAGAGGCATAAACTATGTCACACAAACTACGACATTATACGAAGAGACCGACCCAACTCCATACAAGGAGGGGTGGCAATCTTTATTAAAAAACAACTTCAACATAAGGTAATATATAGTGGTGAGATTCGCAGATTTCAGGTGCTTGAAGCGTGCATTATCCGCATACCCCTCCGACAAGGTAGGGGGATGTATGTGATATCTGCCTACGCACCAGAAGCACAACCACAAAATCAATTTATAGTGGAGCTAGAGACTCTTTTCCAATGCTTACAACTTTACTCGGAAGGGAACTATTACATCGTGGGTGGCGATTTGAATGCTAAACACCCAAATTGGGGAAATAGCATGCCCAACACGAGACGAAATCAACTAGCTGGTTGGCTAGATCAACATCACATTGAATATAAGGCTGACCTGCTAGCTACAGAATATCCTTCTTTCCCCAGAGGGGGGTCGTTCCTCGATATTATGCTTATTGACACACGACTTAAACATACACATACTAACAGACAAAATATAAACTGCCTACGCACAATTGAGTATGACAGCGACCATTGTGCATTATCAATCGTGATAAAAACACCAAGCGAAGTTGTGGAACTCGGTGAATGTATGATACCGCAACCCTATAACTATGGGGGTATGCGATGGACGCGTTTCACGAGAACCTTAACAAGAGAATTTCGCTTAAAAGACATTAACCCTCCTACCAACAGAAACATACCCAACGATGACATCGACAAATACATACAAAAAATGGACGAAACCATAAAACAAACTATGGACAAAACAATACCAAAAACCACACCTACGGACAACATGAACATGTACCGAAACGCCACAATCAACGCACTCCACAGAAAAAAAAGTAGACTTCTGTCGCAACTAAAACTACGGTACAGACGATTTATTGATAGGCACGACCAGGAGATAATATCACTGAAGTCCAGATTAAAAAATCTCCAACAGCTGATAAAAGCCAACTATAGGCTATCAGCAAATTTGTATTGGAACAACAAAGTTCGGGCGGTAAAATCCAACAACCCTAGTATGTTTCCGCAAATTAATAAAATATTTAGACGGGGTAATGAAAACGAGATTCAGTGTCTCCAAATACCACGAACTGACGAAAACCAACGAATGCTGGCAAATATAGGCATAGACACAAACAACGCCATCCTAAATGACGAAGTTTTTGTGTTTGAAGATCCCTTGGAAAAAGTGAATATTGTAGGGGCCGTCTTTCAAGAACTGTACAAGGCAAATGAAGTAATTCATCGCAACCATGGCTTGGAAGATAGAGTTTTACTGAATTATGGTCATCTTCGAAATGATATTTCACAGTGACGATCAGAAAACCATGGTTTTAACTAATTCAGTAATGAAAATACGGCAAACGCCGAGATTACTGTCGAAAGCGCCAACAGTCTTTTGATCACTAGTGAAGACATCCACGGCGTCTTTGCATCATTAAGAAACAAAAAATCAGTTGGAATCGATGGAGTACCCAATATCGTACTAAAACATCTTCCTCCAATCGCAATGGACATATATGCAGTATTGTTTAACAACGCTCTGAACAACGCACACTATCCAGTACGTTGGAAAACGGCCATCATCCAACCGTTACCAAAAAAAGGGAAAGATAGAACAAACCCAAAAAATCTGCGATCGATCAGTTTGTTACCGAGTATGAGTAAAGTATTCGAAAAGGTTCTAAACAAGGCTCTACTTAAATGGGTTGAGGACAATAATATTATTCCAAATAACCAGTTTGGTTTTAAAGCTGGTCATGAAACCACACATGCCGCAGCTAAACTGGTTTCAGACATTCAGTGGAATAAAAATCTGAAACAGTGTACAGGTGCCTGTTTGATTGACTTGGAGAGGGCCTTCGACACCGTTTGGTTAGAAGGGTTATATTACAAGCTAATGAGACTAGGCATTTATAGACCACTACTGTATATACTATACGACATGTTGAATGAAAGGAAATTCATCATCAAAAGTGGCAATGTGACCTCTAAATTACTTACAATATAGAAAACGGTCTGCAACAGGGAGCGGTGTTATCTCCGATCCTTTTTAATATTTACACTAGCGACCTGGTAAGGTCTCTTCATCAGGCTATTGCGTATGCAGACGATCTGATAATATATAGAACAGCACCAAAAATTGAAATCATTAACGGATTATTACAAGGGGATTTCAATGATGTTCAGCGATACTGCAACAACTGGAAACTCAAAATCAATATCCAGAAGTGTGAAACCATCCTCTTTAGAACACCACTGGCTCAAGCTACCAGAGACACCAGGATAAACTGGCGAAAGCTAGCTATTATGGGACCACACCAACAAACACTGGAAACCAAAACCGTAGTCAAATACTAAGGCATCTGGCTGGATCAGTATCTATATTTTAACAAACATGTGGAAGCTGCCCTAGCCAGGGCAAAGAAAGCTTACGCTATGACAAGAAGACTGTTTCATAGTAGTCAACTTGACAGCAGAGTTAAAGTTATATGCTACATGGCTCTCATCACACCGATGATCATATATGGATGCCCAGTGTGGTTTAATGTGGAACCTAGCTTAATGGAAAAGATTCGGATTTTTGAGAGGCAATGCCTCAGGACGTGCCTTAAGTTACATCGGACTCCTGAATCCGATCACAAAAAATATTATCCCAATGAAGCGTTGTACAGTGGGGCGAATATAAACAGAGTGGATAACTTTATGATCAAGCTGATCCGAGGGCATATTGCGAGATCAATGAGCTCACAGAACGATTTGATTTTTGGTGCATATTACCCAAACAATATGTATTGTGAGGTGGTACGTCGCAATGGCTTTATTCCACCAGAAGCATTCCTTAGTCTTGACATGAACGGCCTCATACAAAATGAATCCGCTATACCGTTGATTTATCACGTGCGTCGGTCGGGTATAGATAAACGAATATGTTTTAATCGAGAGGTTGCGCACACTAATGAAGAGAGCCTGCAGTTCAGTACGGCAGTAGCACAGAGAGACCGAAAAGACGCGAATAAGCAACACCAGAGATTTTGGTGGCTGAGTGGCAAATAAAACCCTGTTTCCTTATAAAACTAAAGAAATAATAATAATAATAATAATTAAAAAAAAAAAAAAACCCGACAAACAACGGAAAGCTTACATAGATTTAGCATTTCGAAAATTTAGTTTTGATGTTAGGTTTAGAATAGAGTTAAGTTAAAAAAAAAAAAAAAAAAAAAAAAAAAAAAAAATCTTTGGATAGTTAGGTATTTAAGTTAGATATAAGGTAAAAACAATAACAAGAACAAAGTTTTTTCTTTTCTTCATTTTCTTTGTATCCAATTAAGTTCCCTAAAAATTCATGTAAACAGAATAACCATAATGTCGAAAGACAAATTTTCATGCTTTAAGCGTATGCATGTAACTTAGAGAGTCCGCAAGGGACCAGTAAGTTAAGAAATAAGATAACATAAGCTAGAGTTTAATCATTTTTGTCTAGCAAGTAAGTAAATCATAATAATAGGAAGAAATAAAAAATGATATCTATAAAAAAATAAAAAAATAAAAAAATAAAAATACCCATGCAGGAAAAATTCTTTGCAAGCATTTCCAGGTAATGGATTGAAAACATTAACTATCCTTGGGAAGAGAATGTTTTCAGGTGCTAATGCGATTGCATTGGCGGGAAACAATGGGAGTTATGGGGTTTTTTTTAGGTAAGTGAACCGTGGGGTTGGGCTTCTCCATAGTATTGTGGTTAGTATACCCGCCTGTCAAGCGGGAGACCGGGGTTCGATTCCCCGTCGGGGAGCCTCTGGCGCAAGACTAATGACCTTGCCCGGAAAAAACAAATCATTATGGAAAATTTAACAAGCCTCAGGACTTGCTAAATAAGGCCAAGACCGGTTCCAGGTTGTAGTGCCGATGATGATGATGAATCACCATAATGTCTGTAATCTGGGAAACCACAGAGAAACGGGTGCCGTATTAGAATATGGACAAAGACAAAACCAACAAATCAAAGGCTTCATTTGTTTCCTTGACTGGGTCGACCGGAGACGTTATATGTCAGAATATGGGGATGATGTTGTGGTGGTTCTACCAAACCCCACGATTCATCATCATCATCATCGGCACTATAACCGGGAACTGGTCTTGGCCGTATTTAGCAAGTCCTGAGGCTTGTTATATTTTCCATAATGATTTGTTTTTTTCCGGGCAAGGTCATTAGTCTTGCGCCAGAGGCTCCCCGACGGGGAATCGAACCCCGGTCTCCCGCTTGACAGGCGGGTATACTAACCACAATACTATGGAGAAGCCCAACCCCACGGTTCACTTACCTAAAAAAAAAACCCCATAACTCCCATTGTTTCCCGCCAATGCAATCGCATTAGCACCTGAAAACATTCCCTTCCCAAGGATAGTTAATGTTTTCAATCCATTACCTGGAAATGCTTGCAAAGAATTTTTCCTACATGGGTATTCATACATTATCAATGCACCTTCGCATTAACGACCTAAAAACCGAATTTCCAATTAGTGTAGATATTTACATTATAGTTCGATTCTGCCATCGCCATAGATGCCATGCATAACTGACACAGATGGTATACACAACCGTCATTGTGTATCCATCTAAATTACTTTCTGAAGACTTGCAACTATTGATTCAGTTGCAAGCACTTCTCGCGGAAATATTTCTTTGTTTGAATCTTCAAACAATCACCGACGTCACGCTTTGCCGTCGGATTGGATTCAATAGCTTAAACATATGCAAACAAAAGAATCCGATTCTCCCAGTCGGCAGAGAGACGATATACGATCTCTATTGTATAAATTATCGCAATCCCTTTTAGCATCTAATGGGTGGCTGCTATTTAGACAGCTGACCCTCATTACCGAAAGATGCCTTAGGTCGTTTCCCCTTTGTTCTTTTTCCCTTTGCTAAACGCAACGATAAACACGGTGATGCGTACGATCTCACACATACCACCATGATCTGTATTACGAGATCTGGTTCTCTGTTCCCACAAGAGAGACTATACGTTTCTCTGGTGGTAGGTAAATCTTTTCCCTAGTGGAGGGAAATACTTTCTCTCTCAGGGAAAATGCCCCTTAAAATTTCCCTCGTAGCGAATCAGGACTGCACGAGATGATTATCGTGGAGTAGTTTTCCATCCGCTGACCAGCACGATCATGCCGACTTCCGCCTTCCTGACGCGATAATATACGGAGTCGTTGGCGTAGTAAATTTTAGTCATCATCCATTAAGTTGAGGGGTAGATTGTCGGTATTTGATACCGACTTTGATTTACTAAAGTATACATTTCATCGACGGTGCAAAAGAAATACGTTATATAAGCTTGTGTTAATATTGGTTGGCATCACGTTAGATATTGTTACCTAAAGTAGTGGTTTTTATGTAAAGAATAAAACTAAACAAAACGGTACCAATGTAGTGCTCCAAGAAGCCCCACCTTTTTCTCCCACATTACATTTCCTCCCACATTACATTTTTCTCCCATATTACATTTGCCTCCCACATTACATTTCCTCCCACCTATAAGAAAATCCATTTGATATTCCAAACATAACATTGTAACCAAATCGAACTAAACGTTCCAATTCTCATTTATTGAATTCACATTTATTTATTCAATTTAATGCATTCGTTCCATTCAATTTCCTAAAATCAAACAGCATAATGCATTATTTTCCCAGGTATGCTAAAAGCAATTAGCACCTAAAAAAAACCTACAAGATCCAAAACCTAAAAGTGCATGTCTGCAAAAAAAGGCATATCTATTCGATACGCCGACACACAATTCTTGCAATCATAAGCATAATATTTTCACACACTAGATGTTTTATGACTAGCTAATAGACACGGATTCCCAGATCCTAAACTAACAACCCATTTCCACGGATCTTGTGCTACCCATTTGAAATGCACGAAAATTCTTGTTTGCATTGGCCAGATGGCTAACACAGAGAAAAACCCAAACAAAGGATCAAACGATAA
Organism: Microdon myrmicae; assembly: GCA_963931805.1. Taxonomy (NCBI): domain Eukaryota; kingdom Metazoa; phylum Arthropoda; class Insecta; order Diptera; family Syrphidae; genus Microdon; species Microdon myrmicae. The sequence continues at coordinate 236,447,223 of OZ007497.1, read as the reverse complement.
GTGGCGATGCGTCTTGACCTTCGATTTTTTTTTTTTTTTTTTAACATACTGTATTTATTTGACCAATAATCAATGTTTACATTAAGTACTACAGCTAACTTATAATTCTAGTGATACAACTGTTTACATGCATACATTACACATTTTTCAAACATAACTGAATGTGTGAATAACTATTCGAGTATTCTAGGTTTTAATATTGACAGTTTTCCTGGAAAAGGTCAGAAAACCAGGATTTTTATTTTTTAATTTAATCTAATCTAATACTTAACTTAACTCTAACTTATTCTAGCTTAACCTAATTTATTTTATAATAAGTTAAATATGTAATGTGAATTGGGGAATATAGGGATTGATGGTTAATGAAGTAGGTTGGCGTGGGAGATGGTCAGTTAGTGGCCTCAGGTGCAGTAACACTTTCCGGTTGTTCGTTAAAACGCAAAATATTGGAGAATGGTTGTATGTTACAGTATTTGAACTGATTGGGTGCCAGCTCGGTGTTATGGTACACTACCTCGTTGGAGTCATTAACCAATCTTCCAGAGGTAAAGAGGCTTCTGGTGTGGAGACAATTCAGATAGTGAGCCCTGTTATCTAGAGGAGTTGGTAGTAGTGAAGTTATTATGGGGTTGGGATTATTTGGGAGGTTTTCAATAAATTTGATAGACAGCTCTAGGAAACGTCTATCGAGACGGTCAATATTAGCGGCATTGTATAGCAAGCTGTTATTGTAATACTTGTAAGAGTTGGGTTGTCGGTTGAGGCCAGTGACCAGCCTGAAGCATTTCCTTTCGAAAGTGCGTAGCTTCTCCATTTGGGCTGGTGTTATATGATACCACAGTGGACACGCATATGTCAGTGTAGGTCTGATTATTTGTTTATAGATGAGCACTTTGACTTTGTGAGAGAGACCGTTAGGTTTCCACATCACTCTTCTACAGAGATTCAGTTGTATTGTGGCTTTACGTAAAGTATTTTTAATGTGGGTGGAGAATGAAAGGTCATTGGAAAAGGTTATTCCCAGATATTTTAAAGTTTTAGAGGGTTTTATCTGGGTGTTATTTAGTTTGAGTCTAATTTTGTTGTGGGTGCGCCTTGTGTTGTTTGTGCAGTGCTCATTTTTACCCTTAAACACTATAAGTTGGGTTTTATCGGGATTTAGGCGAATTTTCCATTTATTGAAGTATGTTGATAGATTTGGGAGGAAGTTATTAATGCGGTTTCTTGCCTCTTTTACAAACTTGCTGCTGGAGTAGACTATGGTGTCATCGGCGTAATTCAACATTACGGTATTGGGTAATTGAGGCTGCGGTATGTCGGAAGTATAAAGGAGGTATAATAGTGGTCCAAGAATTGAACCCTGCGGAACGCCTGCGGTTATATTATACGATTGGGAGATAGAAGAATTTATTTTGACCATGAACTTTCTACCAGAGAGGTAGGAAGTAAGAAGTTTGGTAGTATGGGTGTTTAATCCAAATATGTAGTGCAGCTTGTAAAGCAGTCCTGAGATCCAAACACAGTCGAATGCTTTAGATATGTCGAGAGAGATACAGACCGTCGGACTTTGGTTTTGAAGATTAGTTGTGACATCGTGCGTTAGTTTTAACAGAGCATGACAGGTGGAGTGTTGTGAGCGAAAGCCAAACTGGGAATTTGGGATAATAGCGTTGTCATTAGCAAATGAAAGAAGATTTCGATATATTTTGCATTCCAATATCTTGCTTAATGTGTTTAATAACGAAATCGGACGATAGTTGCTGGGGTTGTTGGAAGGACTGGACTTACTGATAGGGACTATAACCGTGGTTTTCCAGTTATCTGGGAAATGTGATCCGTTTATTATATGGTTGAGAAGAACGAGAATAGGGACTAGATTTGACGGGAGAAGTCTTTTGTAAAGAAGGTTTGGAATTCCATCTAAGCCTGTCGACTTCTTGTTATTGCGTGATGTTATAAATTCAGATAATTCGTCTGCTGTTAGGAAGGTCGCATTATCCAGAGGATGAGACGCTTTGTTTGTTTCGTTGAATTCCGCGATGAAAGGGGTGAAGGATGGGATCATTGTGCGTGAGATGTAGTCGTTTACAGTATCTTGAAAATTGGAGACTGAGAGGGAGTCGTTTTGTTGATGGATTTGATAAAAGTGATTAGCTAGACAGTTTGCTATGTCAATATCTGATTGGACTGGGTGATTGTTAGTAGGGTTGATAATATAATCGATTCGAGGTTTGTATTTTCGACCCGTTAGTCTGTTGATATTTTTGAATAAATCACGATTGGGTTTAATATTTTTAAGTATAGACGTGTAAACCTTGTCGGAAAATTGTTTTAGTTGTCCATTTATCAGGGTAGTCAAGAGTTGGATTTGATTTTTAATAAAAGGGGAATAACTGCTATGTAGTTTTCGTCTAAGCTGTTTTTTCAGGCGTAATAGTTTTGTAAGGATGTTGGGTAAAGGTTTTCCTAGATGATTATGAGGGATGGATGTAGGTGTGTGGCTGAAGAGGGCATTTTTTAGTATTTGCTCTATTCTTAAGGCTGCTTGATCAATTTCAGCAGGGAGTAGATTTGAAGTCTCTGGCAAAGTATAGTCTGTAAAACTGGCAGCAATGTCCCTATTGACTCTTTTCCAGTTTGTCCTGGAGAAATTCGGGATCGGATTGAATGAGTAACATGGTTCGAGGGCTGGGATTTGGACAGTGGTGTGGACGGACCCATGATCGGAAGGAAATTCGAAGGATACTGTAGGGAGGTTAGGTGAGTAGACGTCTACGGATTTTAGGAAAAAATCTATTGTTGATTTAGTAGTATTGGAGATACGTGTTGGCTGTAATGGACAGTCCGCATAGATATATGGATGGAGTTGAAGGAGTGCTAGAAGTTGGCAACCATATTTATTGCACTTAGTGTCGTTAAATGAAGTATGCCGAGCATTCCAATCTCCTCCTATTATGAAAGGTGCAGGTAGAGACTGTTGGATTATCTCAGTGATGTCGGAACTAGGGAAGTTTGGTTCCCGAGAAGGGTGAATGTATACGGACGACAATACAAGCACTTTGTTGCTTTTGCAAAAGATTTTAATTGCCGTGTACTCAATATTATTTATATTGGTGAACCTAATTTCGGAATATTGGAATTTCTTGTGTATTAGAATTCCAGTACCTCCACGAGGTCCACTGGTACGTGGATTAGAAACAAGTGTATAATTCGGGATAGATACTCGGGAGTTTGGTTTAAGCCAAGTTTCTGAGAGGAGGAGGATATCTGGAGAAAACTTTTCAACGAACAATCGGAGGTGTTGTCTGCGAATATTGGAATATATGGACTCTGCGTTGAGGGAAATTATGGTTATATTAGCCATTAAGGGAGAGGATATGTGAAGTTATAAGAGATAAAATCTGACCTTTTTTTTCTATTTCTGAGCTGTGCTTCAACGTGGGCAGCATCTTCTGTAAGCTACTTATGTATCCTGTGATGTCCAGATTCAGATCGTTACTGTTGGATTGGTGATTTCTTGTCATGTTAAGGGAATCCTTGACAACCTTAGCGTATGACATTCCTGGACTTGTAGGATTTATTGATTGATGTGATGTTGTTTTGGTTGGTGAAGGTTTGCTCGTTGCCATGGGTGTTGTTCGCCTTTGTAGAATCCTCAGCTTATGAGGACATTGCGAGAAGTTGGCAGGGTGGGGTCCTCCACAGTTACAGCATGTCACTGTGATTTTCTTCGTTGTAATGGATCCATCAGGGTTTGTTGTTTGGATTGTTCCTGGTTCCATCCCAGGCGGGCTGACCTTACATTCTCCAGGTTGATGTTGCTCTGCACACTTTACGCATCGTACGCTTAGATGACATGCGGCCGCCAAGTGTCCTGAACCTTGGCATCTTTTGCAATGAAGGACGTTTTGTTTATGTGGTTCCTCAATCGCAATTTTATGCGTGAACAGATATTTTATTTGTTTGAGCCTGGTGACATCAGTTGGAGGAATTTGTATGATACGTAAATGCAGATTCTTGTTAGTCCGCATATATGGTGTTTGGAAGTAGTCCAACCTGTTTATTTTCAGTTCCGGACAGATCCTGACTATTTCTGCTGCAATTTCCTCATTAGTCCATGCTGGATCGATATGCCTTAAGATGAAAGTTGCTGGTTTCAACTGTCCATGTTGAAAAGTGAAAAATTCAAGCTTATGGTGCACAAGTTTTTCTACCGCCTTGTTGTGATCCGTTAAAGTTGTTGTTGTGATGGAAGTCGAAGCTCCTCTTGTGTTTGTGGTGAAATTGCGGTGGCCTAAGGTACTTTCAAGCATTCTAATTAATTCTTTGATGCATTTTATATTTTTAATATAGATGGGTGGTGGTCTTGTATTTTTGTCGTGCGTGTTAGGCATTTGATTCCCGGCTGTCTTCTTTTGTTGGGGCAATGGTGTTTCGGGGGACAACAATCGTTGGTTTGGAGATGATGGGGCTAGTCCGGGGTGTTGAGCAGGCGTTTCTTCCATGCAGACGTCATCTCTGATTTTATTGGTTGTTTTTAGGGAGCGAATTTCCTCGTGGAGTTGTTTCATCTGGAGTCGAAGTGTATTGATATAATCCACGGCTTCCAGATACTTTTTTTGATAGTCCATAGCTTGTGTCTCCATGGTTGTTGGTTTCTTTGTTGCGCTCTGTAAATCGTCGGTGGCTCTTCTTTTACGCTCTATCGTGAATTGTTGGTCATCACTGGGGCCGTCGCCCAGCATGCGTTACTGTTAGTTTTCACTGTTTTCACTGTTTTATTACTAAAAGTATTACTAAAAGTATTTTTACACGTGCACTTCACCCACGTGTGTTACAGACTTTCACAAACACGTGTTTCACAAACACGAGTTTCAACTATGCTATGAGCGAACGTCTGTTCGCTCTGAAGTACTCGATAAGAATGATTGACCTTCGAAAGAACATAAAGATATTTGAAAATTAGAATTTTGAAATGAGAAGGTGACTTGACGGGAGTCGCTTAGAAGGGTCTATGAGTAGCGCGCGTGAGGAGAAGAGCTCCTCAAAAGTTGTTTGTATATCCATTACATCCGAGAATAAAATGTCCTTTTTGCCAAAGCAGCAATTGTGTTTAAATTTTAAATGTCTGTTTCAATTGACTTTTAGCAAACAGTGTATTTATCGCGTATGTAAAGACACTTAAGTACGTCGCTAGTGGCTCAATATAATCGTGCGTTAACAACTTCGGTATTTTGTTCGGAAAAACAAATATACACGAGTTCGACACATCATGAAGGACAACCACGGTAGCCCACTCTTCCCGGGAAACCGGAAGCACGGTGATGCACCCAAAAATATTACACCAATAAAAAAGAACCTTTTGTTACAACATTAAGCAGTGTGTTTCACTTGTTCGGTGTTTGGCGTTTTCTTCTCCACTATGGACATCGTTTTTCTGTGAACAGTTTCCTGACGGTGTTTGGCGGGACATTGTCGAAACTTTTAGTGACAGACCGATGGAGATAGGAGTGAAACGAGTGCCCGTGTCTGGCACAATACTCCTAATCCCCACAATGTTCATTTTAAATCTCCACACTCTTTTATATTACATGATCTAGCTTTGTTCTTTGTTTACCTACAACGTCGAAGACGATGGGTAAATATTAACACTCTTTATTTTCGACTGGCTAATGGTCAATTTGTTTGTCCTTAATTTATAGTCCGTTAGCGGCGTTTCTAACACACACACACACAATATACAAGCAAATAGTGAAGAACACCAAAAGGAAATTCGAATAAGCAAAAGCATCAGAGCCGTACATCAAGCAATAACATAGCAATTCCACATCAGTTGAGTGTACTTGAGTTTAGAAATCGAATTCGTACTCGCGACCGTGGCCTGATGTGTTGAACATTGGTTCCATTTTTAGTGATGCTAACCGCCATAGCGTCAGTTCGAATCACACATTCTTTACATCGTTGCAGGTCACACTATCTGTCATCATCATCATCATCGGCACTACAACCGGGATCCGGTCTTGGTCTTATTTAGCAAGTCTCTCCACCGGTATCCGGTCCTTATCCGAACTTGTTAAATTGCCCATAATAATTTGTTTTTCCGGGCAAGGTTATTAGCCTTGCGCCAGTCACACTATCTATACGTACTTTAAAATGCAGACATCACACATGCAACATTGTTTCAAAACCCCTGATTTTCGGATGAATGTTCAAATTTGAATTGAACCTGTAACATTAAAGTGTAACCCCTAATGTTAACATTTAATATTTAGTTATTAGAATTAATATTTGATTTTATTATTATATTTACTTTTATTATGTCCCTGTTCGGGCGCCAAAATGTGACATTAAAGTGTAACCCCTAATGTTAACATTTAATATTTTATGGTTATTAAAATATAACACCTGAGCGTAACCGCAGATATCAACATTTATTATTTGATTATTGGAATATGTTGTGTTTAAGGGAATTAGTGGTGTACGTTTCTCCAGATTCAATTTCGGGTTATATGTATTATTAATTCGGGGTTACTTACGGGTTTTAATGTGGCTTACTCGTGATACGGTCTTCTTCCTTGAAAGTGGCTTCCGCGTAGTAGATCGCTTCCCGTGGTTTGGGTTTGTGACAAGTTAAACACACTTCACTTTACTATAATTCGTACTCTTTATTTTTAATTTAAATGGGGATATCAACCCCAATAATTTATAATTTTTACTTAATAGCAAGAGAAGTAAGAAGGTCCGCTGTTCCAACGCTAAGGCTGCAACCTTCTTACTTCGTTATTAGTTTACACTGCAAAGAAACTCACTTGCACTGCCATTTAAATACCATTTTAATTGGGGAGTTAATGCAAACAGAGCATTTTTCTCACCCAGCGCGTGTAGCCTGTTTGGGGTTTGTTTGCCTGTCACTCGCAATTTGCAATTTTCAATAATCGTTTAATTTTCCTTGTCAAAAATGCAACGGTAAAGAATTGAGCAATTACTTAAATTGCTTTCAATGCGGAGAAGCAATTATAGGCCATTGCCCGCGTGTGCCAATCGTATCATACGATTAATTGCGACTCATTGCTGTGCTCTCTACTTCGTCGAACTCAGCACTTTTCCGACGTTCAACTACTTCGTAGTCGGTGGCCTTTGATAATGCCGCTTGTGCTCGTATATCGTGTATCACGCTTGTAAACATGTGTGCTTGTACTGAGACTCTTCGTAATACGAAGCCGAATACAGTGGCCTTGGGAAGTGGGTCAAGTGTATGGCTTTGGCATGGATGGGTAAGTATCGCCACGTATGCGATATGAATTAGTTGCCCGTGGGAAAGGCTTTGCTTCCGAATAAATGCGAATTTCAATTGTTTGCATTGTATGCAAAATGCGAATTTTAATTGCTGTAAAGGCGAGTATTGCATTATATGCAGAATACTTTGATGATTGTTTATATAGATGGAATCATAGGATGATGGAATCTTAATTATTTTGAGAGGGGGTGTAAAGCGAGGTGTACCAAACTCAGCTTTGTGAGCACTACATCACGATTCAAAACAACTTGTGTTTACACAAGTGTCCCTTCGTGGTCAACAGTACCAAAAATATTCTTTTATACTTTACTGGTTTGCTTATTTTTTGGGTGGCACTGTTTGGCTGTTGTACCGGTTCGTCATAGGGTTTATTCAGACATGGGTTTGTGAATTTTGTATTTACGCATTTCAGGACTTTTAAATTGCCTTTGGTTTATCAACAAATATGTTGATATGCTTGATCAACAATAAATTAATCAAAACAAAGGAATTCTCGTTAAGGGATTCCAATCATTATGTGAAGTGGCCCAATTCGGTAGGTTTTTAAAAGTGGCGAATTTTACTGTAACATAAAAGATACGAACAATAAAAAATTGAACACGTACTGATCCTTCAAACGTTAAGGCACACTAGGAGGGGGAGACTATAAAGAAAGAAAGTATCGATGTACTTTGGCCTCATATTCCTTTCGAAGTAAAGAGTTTCCCAACAAAGAATATACGTATGCTTTCTGAAATATAAATTATCGCTACACAGCACAATAAAAAGATTTGCAATAAAATGCAGAAGAAGAGGTGCTCCTTTAAAACCCTCATAACAAATCTACGCCTCACACAATTCGTACATCGTAAGGATTTAAAAATCATTATAACATAGACACCGCTCATAGGGTTACAACATACCCACATGTTACGAGAATACTGACGTCGGTCCTTGAAGATCCAATCTGTCTAGCTAGATATTATGCGTCGTAAATTCTCGTCACTATTCAACAGGATTCCTCCTCGTCTGGGAGCCAAATCAAAAATTCAAATTAACCTCAGCAGAACAAGCAATAATCCATTCTAATAACGCCAAATATCTACCTAATATCGACATCCTAAATAGCATAACGCAGTCGTCCTTTATTCTCATCGTTAGGTCGCCTGATGAGCTTCAGCACACGAATGCGCTCGTGGGCGAATTCCTTCCGCCTGACTTCATTTCTCCTTCGAATCACATAGTCCATGTCATGTATGATTTTTGTGAATGAATGACAAGCGGAAATTATGTGTAGGGGTGGAAAAGTTCATCATCATCATCGGCACTACAACCGGGATCCGGTCTTGGCCTTATTTAACAAATCTCTCCACCGGTCCCGATTTTGAGCCGATGTCATCCAGTTTAGCACTCCCAGGCTCTGGGCGTCCTGGTCTACGCCATCCCTCCATCGCAGACAAGGTCTGCCGCGCTGTCTCCTTCCATACATCTTGCCACAAAGGACTTTCCGGGCAGGGTCCTCTTCGCTCATTCGAGCTAGGTGTCCCGCCCACCGGAGTCTACCGAGCTTGATTTTTCTTACAATATGAGCTTCAAGGTAGATTGCGTACAACTCATGGTTGTAGCGTCTCCGGAATCGTCCTCCCTCACATACGGGGCCAACAATTCTCCTTAAGACCTTTCTCTCGAACGCGGCCAAGAGTTCAGAGTGCTTTTTATTAAGCACCCAGGTCTCGGATCCATACATGAGTACTGGTAAGACCATGGTCTTGTACAGTAGTAGCTTGGATGTTCTGGATAAATTTCGGGATTTAAAGAGCCTTGATAGACCATAGTAGGCTTTGTTGGATTTAATCAGCCGTTCGCGTATTTCTTCTTCCATATTGTTATCGGCTGATACTATTGACCCAAGGTAGTTAAAGGATTGCACTACTTCAAATTCGTGCTCCACTACCCTGATAGTTTGACCAACGTTAGGTCTTCTCTTCGCAGAAGTTGCCACCATGTACTTGGTTTTTCCCTCATTAATGCGCAGTCCCAGTTTTTGTGCCGCCTGCTCGATCTGGGTGAAGGGTTCCTGTACCGCCGATTCGGTTCTACCGATGATGTCGATGTCATCTGCGTAGGCAAGTATCTGGCTGGACTTGGTGACAATAGTCCCTCTTGTTGTAACGCCAGAGTCACGGATTGCTTTCTCCAACGCCAGGTTGAAGAGGAGGCAGGCCAAACCGTCCCCTTGTCGGAGTCCATTATAGATGTTTATTGGTTTGGACAGCAATCCCGCTACTTTTACTTGACTAGTTACGTTGGTCATGGTCAACCTACAAAGTCGTATCAATTTATTTGGAATGCCGAATTCTCTCATGGCATTATATAGTTCTACCCTGGCTATGCTGTCGTAGGCGGCCTTGAAGTCTATAAATAGATGATATAGTGGAATCTTAAATTCCAGACATTTTTCCATCGCCTGCCTAAGGGTGAATATCTGATCAATTGCTGATTTGCCTGGGATGAAGCCACACTGATATTGACCAATGATGGCTTTAGCGTATGGGGATATCCGGTCTTGTAGGATAGTGGAGAGTATCTTATAGGCGGTACTCAGCAATGTTATACCCCTATAGTTGCTGCACAGTGTGATATCTCCCTTCTTATGTATGGGGCAAATTATACCACGACGCCAATCTTCCGGCATCTCCTCTTGCTCCCATACGTGCACCACGATCTCGTGAATTGCGTGATGTAACGCTGTCCCTCCTTGTTTGATCAGCTCAGCTGGTATGCCATCAGCTCCAGGGGCTTTATTTGATTTTAGCTGTCTAATGGCTTTTAGTGTTTCCTCAATGCTTGGTGGCGGCAGCATTTGGTCCTGGTCTTGCATTGGTGGAGCCTCCAATTCTTCTGTGAGCTGACCATTTAGCAATTCATTAAAGTGCACTTCCCATCGCTCCAGAATGCCTTCAGGATCGGTGATCAGATTACCCTCTTTATCCTTGCAGTAAGTGCAGCGTGGTGTGTACCGCGTCATACTGCGGATTATTTGGTAGAACTTCCGCGCCTGGTGCGGACCTCGCTCTCTACTTTTCTCTATTTCACAGACAAGATTTTTTTCCCAGGCACTTTTCTTTTGTCTGTGAAGTCTTTTTTCAGTTCTTCTGAGCTCTTTGTATTTCTCCTCGCGTACCCGCGTCCTATGAGACTGCTGCATTGCCCGGTATGCAGCATTCTTACGTTCAGTCGCTAGTTTGCACTCATCATCAAACCAGTCGTTCCGATCTCTACGACTACTGCCTAAGATGGAGTTGGCAGTACTAATGACAGTATTCTTAAGGCGTGTCCATTTCTCTTCTACGCCCGGCATTCTGGCCCCAGGACTTACTCTCCCTCCGTCGAGCTCTTCGAGGGCGAGTCTTAACGCATGACCAAAGGTGTTGCTGGTGTTCTCATTGCGTAAGGCAGCCGTGTTGATTCGAACCTGATCCGTGGATGCAATACGTCTCCGTAAGGCAATCCGCGCTCGGAAAACTGTACCAACAAGATAGTGATCCGAGTCGACGTTGGCACCTCGGTACGTTCGTACCGTCATCAGGCTCGAAGAGTGGCGGCGATCTATCAACACGTGGTCAATTTGGTTGCGAGTGGCTCCATCAGGTGATACCCAGGTGGCTTTGTGGATATCTTTACGCGGAAACCTGGTACTCGCAACGACCAAGTTTTTCGATGCTGCCAGTTCGATGACTCGTAGTCCATTGTCATTAGTGTTCTCATGCAAACTATGGGAACCTGCGTAGTGCCTGAAAACCGGCTCCCGACCTATTTTCGCATTCAAATCCCCAAGAACGATTTTCACATCGTATCTTGGGCAGGCATTGAGGGCCCGTTCGACGTTCTCATAGTATTCTTCTTTTTCGTCGTCAGGGGACTCCTCTGTAGGTCCGTGAACGTTTATGAGGCTTATGTTTTTAAATTTGCCTCGCACGCGAAGAGTGCATAGCCTTTCATTTATTGCATTAAAGCCGATGATGGCAGGCTTCAGTTTTTGGCTGACTAGAAAGCCTACCCCGAGCACATGGTGTTTTGCGTGACAGCTGTAATAAATGTCATACTCTTTTCTTTGAAAAACACCACTCCCCGTCCATCTTATTTCTTGTAATGCTGTTATGTCAGCCTTATATTCGGACAGGGCATCGGCTAGTTGCTGTGCAGCTCGAGCTCTGTATAGTGAGCGTATGTTCCATGAAAAAATCCTTAAATCGTTTAGCCGTTTTCGTTTCCGTGGTCGTCGTCGTGTATCCGGTCCATATCCGAGGCTTGTTAAATTTGCCATAATAATTTATTTTTACGGGCCTGGTTATTAGCCTTGCGCCAACCTTGGAAAAGTTCATCCTTTCATAAACGGAAGGACTGTTTTGCTATTAATATTCTCCTCTGATAATTATAGAAATCTGTTGGTGGTATATGTGTCCTGCCATTGGTAAATATCTTTAAGGCACATCTTTAACTCCTTTTCAATAAACTATGCCGTAGTGACGCATCCGTTTCCGATTCTCTGAGCAAATTACTTAAGAAAAACCTAAACCACCGCGATGGCTGTGCGTGTGCCCATGATTTCGGGGAAAAGTTTTGCATGTGTTCTACCGTGAATTTTTCTAAATGCCAGCTAGTGTAATCGTGGTGTTCGTTTTTGTAGTGGTGCTGCCACAGCTGACGCCGCTAGCGTCCTCATCATTGTCGTCAATGAAAACGTTTTAGACTTAGGCGCCACAGTTTCTGCACTTCCACACTTTCTCCTTTCTCGCAACACAACCGCAACCACATACACACACTCAAACTTGTGTGCATGGAAATTATTTGAGACGAAACTATCCTCACGCTTCTGGTGGGGTGAATGTGTGCGCTTGTAGCTTGAATGGGCTTCGTCCTTTTGGTACTATAATCAGGTTGCTTTAAATAAATTCCCATTGAATTATGTAGCAACAGTAAAGTGTAACTGAGACAATGCAAAATTGTAATGAATGAAGCCACTTGGCCCAATTGGGGTAGAAAGAAGAGACGAACAACACGGATCATGTGTATTAACACTAACTAAATTCAACAGCGTTTCGAACTTGTTTCTTATTTCCTACTTGCTAGTTGTGGAAGGACTTATTAGGGCAAGAAATCCTTTATTATGTGAAGATTGTTAAGTATGTATACATGATTAGCTGTGGGTGTCTCATTCAATTGATTTGGGTCTGAAGTCCTAATCATTTCATCCCAATGGGAAAGGGAAGTTTCTCAGTTTCTCCAAACAAAATGTAATTAAAGAAGATCTGCGTGGTATAAGATTTTTTGGAGAAGAGAAAATTCTGTCGATGCAGGGAGCCGTGTTTTAAGAAAATTTAAATTTACCATATTCAGAGGGGAGTATTTGGAGTAGGTCAGCAAACGAACACATTTGAGTCTTTCCTGTAACCTTGTTTAACCTTCGGATTGAAATGGACCTTTCGTCTCGTCTCGTCTGTTTGACAGTTTGACATGCAGCACTGCTGTCGTACATTGGGTGTTGACCAAAATCTTATACATTGGATTAAACGCATGTCAGACATCCATCGGTTGTCTCATTAATACCGGTTGCAGTCTTTTGCGACATCCTTTCGAGTTTTCATCCGATTACTTCTTGACTGATGGTTTTAATCTTACCCAACGTCGTTTTAAGCTCCTTGTCCCTTTTTCTACATTGTGTAATCGTTATTCCTTTAGTGGATTCCCGCCTTTGAAATGGATGTTAAGGGAGGTTTTGGCTGGTGTGAATTCAATTGGGGGAAATTTTTGAAAATCAGTGCACATGTAACTTACGTTCGGCAGAGTAAAGTAAGAAATGCAAGAAGGTATTCTCTCTTTGAAACCTCAAGTGATGTTAAGACATGTAAATTCAATTATTATTTAGTAGCAGTATTTATTTCTTAATGTATGTTCAAATAAGCGTTCAACACACCTTCCACTAACACCGGGTTCTTGTTGTGTTGTGGGCTGGGTGCTTGCGTCAGGAACACGATGGTGTCTCCTGGCGTGCAGTGATGGTTCTGAAATACTGTAAGTTAACTCGTGAAAATAGCAAAAGAATACCTCGTGGGATGGTATCGGTCCATAATGTAGTTTTCCTGAATTGTGGTAAGCACCTTCCAATAATAACCTTCCTACACAGAAGACACAGCGATTTGGGTTGGTTTGTAGTAATAAAAATATTGTTTAATATTTTGATGGGCTTTATTTTCCTTGATTAAAATACGAACCGTGCCGAACCAATTGAAATAAAATAACATTCGCCCGGGCCATTCGCACCGTTCAACCGGTTGGTGCTTTGCCGTTACGTTCGACTAGTGGACGCCTCGCCGTTACGTCTGCTGGCACACGACGTAAATTCCATTAAACGGTGCTTCTACTGTCTTTGAAGGCCCCGGCGGAGCCTTGTGTGATGGGTTTTGGGCGTGAAGCAAAAGGTGTGCAATTGGATAGCGCGACGATGCGCCGTAGGGTGTGCAATATCATGCGCTAGTTAATTGCCTGTGAATGCGAAATTGCATCGCGTGCAATATGAATATTATGAGCATTGGATTGCGTTAAATGAATTATGCGATAGCGCATGGCTTGAGTAATGACTATGCGTCATCGGCAGGCAATTGCGTCGTGTGCGATAACTAGTTGACGATTTGTGGTGTTTATCTGTAAGACATTAATTGAATTATGCGATAACGTGTAGCTTGGGTAATGCTTATGCGTCATAGGTCGGCAATTGATGAGTTAAAGAATATTGCGTGATCTACGATAATTCGTCATTGAGTTGTGTGGTTTAGGTAGCGCGACGCAACGTCGGTGCAGACTAAAACAGCATCACAAACAGACGTGTTCACAATCTTGCTCAATCTGCGAACACACATGGCAGAGCTGCAAAGTCAAATAAACGAGATCTACTCCCACTTGCCCAGCCTAAATAAAAAGTCGGTAGGAGGAGGTGACGCCATCTTTATTAGAAAAGGACTCCAGCACAAAGTCATATATAGTCGAGATGTGCGAAGGTTCCGGGTACTTGAAGCATGTATCGTACGCATATCACTTCAGCAAAGAAGGGGGCTGTATGCGATCTCGGCTTATGCACCCGTGGAACATCCGTGGAACACCTCCTCATAGCAGAACTTGAGGCTTTCTTTCGATGCTTGCAACTCCAATTGGATAAAAACTACTTTATTATAGGTGGGTACATGAACGCCAAACATAAAGATTGGGGAAATTGTATGTCCAACAGTAGAGAAAATCAACTGGCTAGCTGGTTAGATCAATACCACGTAGAATATAAAACTGACCTTCTAGCTACGGAATATCCATAGTTCCATAGAGGTCCTATATAGATATCATGCTTATTGACACACGACTGAGACTATTAAACACCAACAGATATAACAGAAACTGTTTACGGACAATTGAATAGGACAGTGACCACTGTACATTCACGACAGTAATATAGCTTCCGAGTGATCTGGCAGAAGTGGAGGAATTCGTTGTCCCACAACCCTACAACTACGGGGCAATGCGATGGACACAGTTCACCAGATCATTGAAACAGAACTTCGTTCGAATTACATTAATCTGCCAAAAAACAGAAACCTGACAAATGACGAAATCGACACAATGTATTAAACAAATGAACGAAATTATAAAACGAATAATGGACAAAACAATCCTAAAACAACAGAACCGGACAATATGGAGTTGTATAGGAACACGACAATAAACAGAGTTCATAGGAAAAAAACAAACTGCTAACAAAACTAAAACAATTATACAGACAGTTTACTGACAGACAAGACCAAGAGATAATATCACTGAAATCCCGATTAAAAAACCTCCAAGAATTACTAAATGCTAAATATAGATTAGCAACTAATTTGCATTGGAACAACAGATTTCGAGCTATAAAATCTAATAACCTAAACATTTTCCCACAAATTAATAAGATATTCAGGAGAAATAATCAGAATGATATTCAGTGTCTCCACTTACCACGTACTGACGAAAACAAACAAATATTAATGAACATAGGCATATACTACAACCGGGTCCGGTCTTGGCCTTAATTAGCAAGTCACTCCACCGGTATCCGGTCCATATCCGAGACTTGTTAAATTGTCCATAATAATTTGTTTTTCCGGACAAGGTTATTAGTCTTGCGCCAACCTTTCTCTGGAGGTCGCTGCATGAATTAGTTCACTACTTGGCGGGTGCCAAAGTAGCTATCCAGGGGTGTCATGTTAACTTGGATTGAACAGGGACAAGGATCGTCCTGGCCTTCGCCGGGTTGAAAGCAGAGACTTTTCCCTGTATGTTATATTTATATAAAACTGTTTCTCCCGTCACGAAAAAATACGGTCACAGAAAATACATTTCTGTCTGTTCGATTTCACATTTTTAAATGTTTTTTTTTATATTGAGATTTAAAATTAACGCTGCTCTGGGGCGTAACTCCACTGCAACTCTCACTGCGTTTAGTTAATCTAAAATTTAGATCTCGATTCTGGAAATATATATCATATATAAAGTTTTGTGATCATCGATTCCACTTTCCAGAGAAATTGATTGAAGTTACTCATCTCGTCTATCTACAGCTTGTTTGCCAATGTAATCCTCACACTATTTACAGAAGCAATACCCCGTGCGACTTATTTTGGTATCGGAATGAACATTCCAATGATGTCATGAGTATATTATAACTAGCTTACCCAATGACCCAACTAGCCACAATAATTTCTATTCGTTCAATTTAATCCTGAAATGCTTATTGATTTTTATCTACAATAGTTCATCTCAAGCAGAAATCCATAGCATGGTTTCGGATACGATATTTCCAACTTAAAGCTCAGTCATGTCTCAAGTTGTCACTCCAACTCGTTAACAGGTACTCGCAAATTTAACTTGATTAGGGTCGCTATGATGTTATTAATTTGTCATCAAGCTTGTGGAAACCTGGAGCACAGGAATCTTTAATTCATCAGTTCACAATGTACTCGGTAACAATGGCTTACAAAATTTCATCCTTGAATGGGTCACATATGTAAACGTCACGTTTAACCTAAGTGTGAAGCGCTGTTTTGTTCATCCTCTCAGATATTTTACATCCCCCAGCGGAATAGAACTAACGGAGGACGTGAATCGTTAGATCTTCTTTCATTACCTGACACAGAATGAGATTGAGGAATTTATAAGCTGCGGTAGCAATGAATGGCACGCACATGGTAAATGTGAATTACGTGCTTCTCTCAATCAAAACCCCCAAACTAAACTATGTTCTTTTATGAATGGAGGATGAAACAAGTTGTGTGCCTTATTTTCAGACAAGCCATCTACATATTTGACTAACCTTCAGTGTTACGAATAGTTTTGGTACGGTGAAAACATTGGAAATGTCCCATTATTATTTTAAGAGGCACAGGTTCTTATAGTATGAGTTGTCGCAGTAAGTTGTTAAACTTCAGCTAGTATTTATTAATACTATGTATTTAACTATATATGTTTTTACTTTTTAAGACTACAATAGATTTCATTATTTATTGATATGTATATTGATTACTGTAGTTATTTTTCTATTTATATACATTCCGTCAAATGTCTACACAGAATTTCTCAATAAAACATGAAATTGGAATAATCATCAAAATGTATTTTATCGCGTTCAAAGTAAGCTTCTTCCGAGGCAACACACTTATGCCTACGATTAATCCAATCATCCATATATATTATGTAGGCCACGGTCGGCATCGATTTAACTACTTTCTTCAATTTTGCTTTTATTTTCAATCGACCCAAAATGTGCTTCTCAGAGTGGCAATTTGAATTTGGGAAACAGGAAAGGGAAAGGGCGGCTTGTTCGATCATATTATTTGACCACGTAGCATTCACAACATTCACTGTTTGACCATGCCACAGGAATTCATATTGCATCACACCAATACGAGGTTGCCTTTTATATTTCGGGATTAGAGAACAAAAATAAATATTGATCATCGAAAATCACTTTATTGTTTTTCAAAATATGCCCCATGAAGATCTATACGCTTTTCCATGCGTTTGAACCAATTGTCGAAGCACTTTTGCCACTCTGATTGAGGTATCTCCAACACATGCATTCTGAATGCAGCAACCGCTTCTTCAGGTGTCGAAAAACGTTGACCTCTCAGTTTGTTTTTTACGTACGAGAATAAAAAGAAGTCATTCGGCGCCAAGTCAGGACTATACGGCGGATGACCCATCAAATCGATGTTTGGGTGCTCAAAAATGCAGTTGTCGCAGCCGATGTGTGAGAGCTCGCATTGTCGTGGTGAAGAGTGATCCGTCGTCGGCGGTTGGTTTTCCTGATTTCTTGGAAGACAACTGGCAAACAAATGGTTGTGTACCACTCAGAATTGACTGTGCTGCGTTGTTCTAGTGTTACGGTTGCGACATGTCCAGTTTTTCCGAAAAAACAGGCGACCATTTGCTTGGAAGTGCTTCGTGCGCGAACAACTTTTGTTGGATTTGGCTCATCTTGAAACACCCAGACAGTCGACTGCTGTTTACTTTCGGGGTCATACGCGTAAATCCACGATTCATCACCTGTCACGATGTCATAGACGTGTTTCGAAGCACCGCGACCGTATTTTTTGAGCATTTTTTTTTCGAGCATTTTTGGGCGATTGACAAATTGTGTGGGATCCAACGCGAACAAATTTTTTTGACAGTCAAATGTTTATGCAATATTGAATGTATGCTGGTCCCACTAACGCATAAGGTTGTCTCAATCTCACGATAGGTCACATGACGATCTTCCAATATCAGTTCGCGCACAGCATCAATGGTTTTCGGAACAACAACTGATTTTGGACGACCTTCACGAAATTCATCTTGGAGAGAACTACGACCACGATTGAATTCACCATACCATCGATAAACACTGGTCCTTGATGGAGCTTCATCGCCAAAAATTGAATTAAGTTCATCCGTGTACTGTTGCTGAGTTAATCCACGCCGAAAGTCGTAAAAAATAATCGCACGAAAATGTTGACGATTTAATTCCATTTTTGGACCGAGATGAATCTTTTAAGTTACTGTAAACAACACAAATAGCGCTCGTATGTCAAAATGTTCTGAATGCGTATAACCTCAAAAATGTCCAACTTTACGTCAGAGCTGTCAATTGCCGGATTGCAACATTAGGGTTGCCAAATCCCGAAACATAAGAGGCAACCCTCGTATAATCAAATAAAATAGTGAACGCGAGCTTAATTTTTGATCGACATCGTCGTAGTTTTTTCGATTTCGGCTCGTTTTGGTAGCACTATTCGGATCATTGTTGACTCGTTTACATATCATACTCGTAGACCCATGTCTCGTCACCAGTTGTGATGGATTTCTAGTTTTCTAGTTTAGTGAGGGCAGAACCCTCATTTATTTGGCTTAATGCAAGCTTAAATTAAATTAATATAAAACCTTACAGACTATCTTAAAATCTAGAGTAATAATTAAGACATTATTAAAACAAAAAAAAAAAGGAGAAAAAAAACCAGGAAGGTGATGATGACTTGGCGATAGGAGAGGTAGGAGACTAGGGAAGAGCGAGCGTATCTGGGGGTGGTAAATGGGGCATTTGCGAGACCGTGACAGTGAAAGGCATGTGTACGGACTGGTAGGGGGCGGGGTTAGTGGGCGGGGGGGAGGTGTAGGGGAGAACTAATTTGAGGGTAGGAGAGGGAAGATAGGATTGCAGGGTAGACGGGTTATTATTTCGATGTTCTTTTTCCAAAAAAATTCAGTTCGACGTGTCTCAACACCAAAATATTGACCAAAATCATTGAATTGATTCGTGTGAATGTTTAGCTTTTGCGCTAGCTCTCTCAAGCTATAACGATGATTTTCAAGCTCCAATTCCTTTACTTTAGCGACGTTTTCTGCAGTCACAGCCGTTCTTGGAGCCCTTGCACGAGTTAACGTCCATTATGATCCTTGACGCATATGAGCCATTATGACTCAGCCTAAACTTGGAAATTCTTATAACGACCAGCTAGATGCCATACTTCATTTATCAGCACAAGTCCATGGTTAACCAATAGCCGACATTCTTAATTAGAGCTTGTGGCTTTTCCGCCAAACCCCACGGTACACCTACCTAAAAACCCTCATAACCTCATCCCAAGTCGCATAAGCTTTCGCTAATGCAGTTACATTAGCAACTTAAATGCTACACGCATTAAAGCAATCAAATTTATGTAACCTAAAAGTCCCTGGAAAAGAAAACTTACCTTTCATGCATCTCTTCGCATACAATTCCTATAAGATTTCTTTCTTACCTTATGAGGAATCTCAAACCAATTCGGCACCTTCAGTGCCAAGCAAATCCCCCTAGACGAATTCCTGAAAACAAGATGATTTAGTTTACATATAATGTAATAATGATAACAGGGCCCATACACATTGCTTCGCCTATTTCCCGTCCTCACCAAGTGCATCATAAATCACCAAATATACACATTGGCTGGCGACCACTTTAACCAACGATAAATGTTCCAGCGCAGCTGCATGTAATTAGCGCCATAGACGTTGAGACCAATTCCCTGTAAATAAGCTAGAACCAATTAGCACCATGTGCATGGGCATTGCGGCTATCGTTACAGCTGCAATGTATAGCTTAGACAACGATCTTCTCGATCCCTTTGTCCTTGCCGCCTATTATAGATACAATGCATAGATTAAACAATGATCTATATGATCCCCTTGTTTTTCGATTTTTCAGCTCCATTCCCATGGCCTTGTGTATGAAAAAAACCAATGTGATCTTCACTCACACATACACATACATTGGCAAGTTTTTGTTCCTTGTTTCCACCACAGAGAAACACTTTCTTTCTTGGGTAAACTCACCCCAAAACAATTAAATATCGTCGAGTCTTTTGCCATCAGGAGACCAGCACGGTCCCGCGTCACTCCCGCTCTCCGCCGGCTACGGAGACGCGTAAATATATACCCGGAGTCGTGTGGGTAAAGTAGTTTAAAATCCATAAAAATCAAGTTAATATTAATAATCTGTTCTAAGTGAGGTATAAAAACACTAAGTATTTAGTAATGGCTAGGAACAAGTTAATAACCAAAGTGAAATAAAATAAAAAAACATTTGCTTCAACAGAATAACCGAGTGTTTAATTTCCCGGCAGCGGTTCCTGGGTGTTGTTGTTAAGGTGTTTGCTTACTTCTCGTGGACGGTGTTTCGAAGACGTTTTCCCTTACTCCCGGTTGTGGACAAACGTGGCGGCGTTTCGTTCATTTATTTGGTGATTAACTTTTGGCGGAACTTTCATTAAGTGAATTGTGAGGACGAGGTAGAACTCTCGCCCGAGCGGCGTCGCGCCTTCGTACCCCCACATTCGTTTCCTGTGCTGTGAAACCAGTGTGTGTTATTGTACTTTCGTCTTCTGTGGCGCAGTTCCGGGATGTTATCGTTATGCTTCCACGTTTGATGATCAGTTCTCTGACAGTGTTTGGCGGAACATTGTCGAAACCCTTAGTGACAATGATTGATGGGGAAGAAGTGAACCGTGTGCCCGTGTCCGGCTTCTCCTCCCCACAAGCTATCATATTAAAGAATAGAGATAACATATTCTAGAACAAAGGAGATAATTTACTATCAATATGGCAATCCGTCTAGCATTCTTATCGAGTCTGGTCTAGGTGACTCTTAGACCCTGAAAAGCAATGTATACTAGCGAGTAAGAATAAATAAAGATTTTTTTATTCTCAAAGTGAAATATGTACATTCATTCGCGAGACAAAACATTAACGTCTTGAAGACCACTTTTGATTGATTTGTGCCATTCATACTTGTGGTTCCGATAGAATTGAGTCGTAACCAAGTTTTTAACGAATCCGCAGAGAGAATTCCGTTGGGACCACAAAATTTAATGCAAACTCTTTGCTCTACCAAAATTTATATTTTTTTACACGCCCGCACAAAAGGTTGAAGTGCCCTTACATGTCAGAGCAGAGTGTGGGCGGGCGGAGAGGAAACGGATAACGAAAAGAGGTATCGATATACATTCTGGTCTTAAATGCCTACACATTATAACGACGAGGAAACACATGATCAGGTACAGCATTCCACATTCGTGCGGTTCGGCTAAAGAATGACACTCTATGTTTTATTTGTGCGCCTGAATTTGACTTTCAACGTGAATGGATTCGCATTTTCAGATTGACTGGGTATCGCGGGAAAATGTCTGAAGGGGCGAAACACATTCGGCATGTTTCTTTTGAGCAACGGCCGTGATAATACCTATAGAAAACAGACAGGCATGATACGTTGCGCCTATGTTCTAACTACGGAATTGATCGACTTACGGCTGAGTCCCCAAAACTTTCACTGCTCGTTTTTGCACCCTATCGAGTACATGTAGCGCAGTTTTGGATGCGCCTGACCAAATATGGGAGTTGAACTCCATTTTTGGACGAATATATGCCTTGTAAATAGTGGCCAGGTTGGATGGAGTGAAGTTTTTCTGCATCTCTTAAGGAACCCGAAATATTTGGCCGCTTTTTTCGCAACTTCAAAAATGTGGTCGCTCCAATTAAGAGTCGAATTAATTCGAGTGGCGTGGACTTATAGTGCCTTGGATCCGCCGATGCAAATGTCGACAGTATATTAAGTTTGGAGTGCGTCTTTGGCGACAGACACCGCTGAGTTTTATAGGCATTAAATTCTACTCGGTTACATTATCCCCGCTGATATACCGCATTCAGAATTCAATGTATTAACATTTCTTCAAGAGAATTGGGGGAATGGCATTACGAGCAGCGGATTTGTTTGCGTTTAGCTCCTTGAGTGCGCATTCGGAAGTGAATCTGGCTCATATGTGCTGCTTATGATCAAGTTGAGATGGAACTGATGTGGTATTGTGGGGGTATAAGTGTTGTGCCAACGTGTGGCACGTATCACTTTTTCCCCAACGCTTGTCCACAGGAATAAGGGAAGAATAATGAACGCACTGGGTGTTGGTTGGTTGGGTAAATGTTTCTTTTTTATTTGATTTTGTTGCGCCATCGCGGCTGAGTTTTTAATTAACATTTTGATAAGTAGAACGTTCTTAGGCACTCGAGGTGCGTTAGACTGTTATCCGAAAAACAGTTAAAGATACATTTTTATCGCAATATAAGTACAATTTAAATCACTATAACTTTCCACTTCTTCTGTGAAGTATCCGATTTCCGACAGTTAATTTGATTACGTTAGTGAATCTTCGCGGACGAGCGTCTGCATGAGCATGCACACGCGGGGGTGGTTAGTGACACAACCTACTCCTGATAATCTCGTTAATCGACTGCCACGAAAAGGGAAGAAATTGGATACAACCAAAAGAGAACATACTTCTGCTCTCTCATTGCCACGTTCTTCGATGTGTGGTCGGTTACATCGGTAAACTGATGATCGAAGAGAGCGGGACAATGAGAGAACAGAAACACCCTGCACGATTATCTTGCGGTGGATTTGGTTGTATGTGAATGAATCAATGTAGTTCTGAGCGGAACCCATTGACCTGATTCGGTAGTATGGTGAGTTCAGAGTACATTGATCTGTACGAAGACAGAACTGAGAAAGAGAGGAGAATTAAGCTGATGACATTCATTTTTAAACGGAGGAAGTTAGAGTCGGCAATACAGACTAATTTTTGTTTTTATTTTTGTTTTTAATGTTATTTAATTTTTTCACATTATATTAAAAAACGACGTTTCGATCATTGTATTTGATCGTCATCAGGTCAGAAAAAGCTTAAAATGATGTTACAATTTAATATTTAACAATAAGACACACATTAATTAATTTAAACCAAGCTTACCAAGAACAAAATGGAACCAGGAAAATTACAGTATAAATTAGTTTCACAACAATATTGAAAATAAATTGAACTAAATAAATTAAATAAATTGAATTTACTGTGACAATAAATTTGAAAGGGAAGTCAATTACTAAAAAACAACATTAATCAATAATGTTACTCAATAACACTTAAAAGAAACCACTAAGTGAGCGCCGGCATATACACGTCATGGAATTTAAAGGTGTCTGTCTGTAGATTCATGGTGTGTGAGTTGGCCTTGATGTAAGACATCTCAGACACAAGACGTTTAGATGATATTCACCTGCAAAAAAAGAGCATTGATCCCCAGCGAATGAAGTGTCTGGAGAAAAGCCGAAGTAACGCTAGGGAAATATTATCACGTGATTCAATCGAATGTTTTGATAAATTTCCCCAGCAGTTCTGCAATGATGCGACAACTTCGTCCGGCTGGATTTGGTTGTCGCTAATCGACATGGACACGAGTTGCCGTGTGGCAAAAAAGCGAAGCTAAACTCATTTATGCATTGTCTGCGTGGAACAATGAGTTTAGCTATGTGTCCTTGGTGGTAACATGCTTTGCAGGTGAACAGGTAAGTAGCGGAAAATGGGGTTGATTTGACGAGCTGTCAGGTTGTCGTTGGAATTGTGGGTTGTTTCTCATATAGAATAGAGAAACCCCCACACTATCAGGCAGCGTCAAATTAGCTGCAAAATGTGTAGCAAGTAGATTCGCCTTCTTTATTCCACTGGTGACTGGTGTGACAGTTTTCGCCACAGAAAATTGAGTATTTAACTACAAATTGGTTACCTGTTTTCTTCCGCCGTTTTCCGTTGTTTTCTGGGGAGAGCTGAAGGTCCGTGCAGCACCTTTTTTCTGATTCAATATGGGCCGAGCAATAGCACTCTCCGTTTCCTTCTCCAGCTCCACCACCTGTGGTTCTTCTTCAGGTTCTTCTTCCCACACGATCAGGGTGGCCACCGCCAAATGGTGTTCTTAGAGAGAAGTCGACGTGCCTCTGCGAATCCATTCGCACCACAAACGATGAGATGTCCACCTCCTGCTTTTGATCACTAATGTGTCTTTTACAGATCAAAATACGAGCATGATGGGTAGACTGGGCCAATCCAAATTCAAACACTTGTGTTTTTAGTTTTACATTTAATATTTTAACTTTTACTTTTACGCATTTTTAGTTTAACGTTTACAATTTGAACTTTTACTTTTACACATTTTTAGTTTTATGTTTTCAATTACACATTTTTAGTTTTTACGTTTACAATCGTCTTTTTTTATCTTTCTCGACCAACGGGGCCTTCCAGTCTTTTTTTCCTTTTTCAGTTGCTGATCAAGGCACAACTCGAAATTTTCCAACTGTATTCTTAAAAACAGTCAACAAAACGGAATCAAAATTAACCGAATCGAAGATTCCTCTTGCTCTCTCTCGCTCTCCCTCAACATCTACTCCGAAAACCGAATTCGAACCCGCCCACGATCCACACTCGAATCGGGGCGTGTTCGAACACTCACATGTGGATCGTGCAATTCTTCCACCACTTTACCATCAAACCATATTAAAATCGAATTATATTAAAAACAATTAAATGATGGGGGTGGTGGAAGCCGCACGTAACACTGGTCTGCCATCAAGCACTGGAGTGGATGACGGAAAGATGATGGAAATTAATTTTGAATGTTTTTCACGATTGCCCAGAAGTTTCTATTACCTGCGGGAGAATGTAGTACCCTTTTTTTCTCATTTTCTGGTCATGCAAGAATTTTGCGCGTTGACTATACGCAGTCATTTCTAGCACTCTTAAATCTTTTTCGGTTTTTCATCAGTATTTTTTGATTTATACAACCGTGTTATATGATTAACTTCATTAAGTTCATTTAATTATCACTCCCCCTTTGAATAATTAACATCTCGTGTCTTCTCATACATATCCCCAAATACAATAGAAGATAATTTAAATAAACACCCATTTTAAAACCTCACTCACATTGCATTAGAAATATTCTTGTTATTAGCCAATTCCGCCGCTTCCTAGAAATAACTATCGTGGAAGCGGAACGAAAAAGGATATGTGTCGAAAGACACGGGATTGATTCCTTCTTGTTAAATGTGCGTTGAGTGAGTGCAGTCGGGTGCTCCGCACAAATATTCAAATTAGCTTTTTCGTGTTAAATCGAATCGTGTGCGCGCGTCAAATGCGGAGAAAAAGTATAAAGCCAAGCGATTAGAATAAAAAGTGTATTTAATATTTGTAAATTGTAAATCTAATTTGCATTGTGCTTAAAACAAGAAAAATAAGAATTGTGTTTAAATAAGATAATAAGATAATTCATCGTCAAAATTAAAATACACATTTAAACAGTTATTGAACTAAAAGTGCAGAGTTTTATTTGGGTCCTCTTTCGCACCATCATCGTCGCAGATCATCGCAACAGGAAATTGAAGCTGCCGATCACGACAACCCACCAAGTCCAATCCGGGGTAAGTTTCGTAATAATCACAAATAAAAATAATAATTTGGACACTTTAATTGTTAAAAAAAACCTTTAACAACCGGAAGCTCAACTCTTTAGCCTCAATGGGTTCTCTGCACCCGCAATCGAACCACGTATTTCTCTTGGGTTTGGTACTTTTTACTCTGTGTGGAATAATGGTCCCCATACCAAATATTATCTTGTCTGTCAATATGTACGCTATAATGTCAACATTATTATTAAGGAAAAATAACGACTAATTTAACTTTCTAAAAAAGTCGTTCAGACCATCTGCGTTGGCTTTCTCGTAAAACCATACTGTTCTTTTGGGTGTTTTCTCATTAGCGTTGCTGTTGTTTAGAGCAAATGAGGCTGACACGATACTGTGGTCTGAAGTGTCTAAGTGCGAAGAAAGTGTATTTGTTTGGGTGGGAGATGACAACAGTTCCAGTGTGTTGGCGGAATAACCATCTATATCTGGTACCCGTGTTGGGTCATTGACGAGTTGAATTAAATTATTTGTCTCAGCAATGAGCTGAACATACTGACCTTCACGTGTAGTGTGTCCAGAGTGGCGAAGTCACTGAGAGTTATGAAAATTGAAATCACCCGCAATAACGCTTTCAGTGTGCGGATAGAGGATCAAGATCCCATCTATAAAATCAGATAGAACATCAAATTCGTTAAAGGATGCGTTTCTATCCTAGTTTGGGCTTCTGTTAAGAAAGTACTAATGTATGATAGGCTTACGAATGTGAAGTTTTATTTTATTATTATTATTTACTGGCCTGTAGGAACCCGGAAGTTCATGACCTCACCGACTCGGCTCCGCCATTGTTCCCTGTCCTGTGAAGTTTTAGCCACGAGAAATTAAAATCGGGATTGGATCAAAGCCAATATTGTAGCAGAAGTTGATAAGCAATATCTCTACGTACATATGTATGTGGCTTGACCGCAATGTGGGAAGAACCGAGGCACTAAGTTAATATACGTATCAGTTATTACCTGTGTTTTGCTATGTCCAAGGATTACTGGTTTCTAGTTAGAAATGTAGGCAGACACCGGGAAGAAATTTCATCTTAAGCCGCCAATGTTGCAAATGCGCTGACACAGAAAGCATCCGCTATACGTGTTATGCTCTTATGGTAGTTACTCCCCTAGATACGTGCCGAAATCTAGGTCATATCCTATGCAGGACGAATATTACGCCATTCATATAGCAAAAACCCACCAGAGGTTATAAATCAATTAAGAGTACTTGTGCCCAAGGGACGCAATAAAAGTTAGCAAAAGAGGAGAAACGGACGCAAAAAAGTGAAGGGTAGGAGGTTTTTATGCACTCCACATATTCACGCAATTTTCTCATTTTCCACTTTACTAAGGCGAATTTTTTGTTTTTTTGGGTTTCGGTAGGAAGGTGGAAATCTTCAAAAGATACCTCTGGACCAATCAGGGGGCATTTCCTCACTCTACACATTCACACAATTTTCACATTTTTCTATGAGGCATGTTTTTCTTCTTATTTTGGTTTCGGTAGGAAGGTTGAATTCGTAAAAAGATACCTCTGGACTGATGCAGAGGCATGCCGGGCTTTTACCGCCTAAAACTCCTCCCACCAGGCACATACGCCCATTGATCACCGCGGAACTTTCTATCGCAGGGCGGGACGAAGTTTAGCTGTTACTCCACTCGTCGCGTCGCAACTGCTGCATCATGTCACATAGAATATCATTTATTATGGAGCATACTTGTTTGGAACTTAGCATGTATTCTATTACTCCTGTCAGAGTAACTGTCCGTCTCCTATGCTTCTCCAAAATCATTCGTGCGGTCTCGAGTCTCACGCACTCAGTGAGTACGTGTTCCGCACTTTCTATTTTGTCTTCGCAGTACAAGCAGTATGGGTGATTGACATGTTTACACTTGTGCCAGTATTGCCGAAAGCATCCATGTCCTGGTATCAGCCGAGTCAGATCGTAGTTCAGCTTGTCGTGTTTTCTTTTCACCCAGGTTTGTACATCAGGTATCATGGTGTGGGTCCATCTTCCTTTGGTAGAAGAATCCCACCTCCGTTGCCATTCTCTTAGGCTTGAGAGCTCTAATTGTGACCGCATTCTCGGGCGATTCTCTTGTGAGACCTCATTCAACGCAACGTTTTCTTTAGCTGCAATGTCAAGTGGTCCTCTCGGTCAAGACATTTATGGCATCTTCGGATACCGTTCTGAAAGCGCAGCATACTCTTAGTGATGCCAGCCTATGTGCTGAGTTCACTTCCGTCACGTACGACTTATACTGAGTGGCTCCTGCCCATATCTGAGCTGCATACATTATAATAGAGGTGTTAAATGTGGGGCCAAAATCCACCAACATTGGGTAGCAGTCGTGCTAGAACATTTCTTACTCGTGCCGTTTATTCACTCGTTATCCACAGGTAATATTTAAACCTGTTGTCGAGGTTAACACCAAGATATTTTATATAGAAACTGGATATTATGGTGAGACCTTCTATTTCCAAATCGAGGTGCTCAAAGTTCTTGCCGTTGCTTA
The DNA here is from genome assembly GCA_963931805.1 of Microdon myrmicae. NCBI lineage: Eukaryota > Metazoa > Arthropoda > Insecta > Diptera > Syrphidae > Microdon > Microdon myrmicae. The sequence goes on along the minus strand of OZ007497.1, from coordinate 236,419,019 downwards.
TTAAAACTGCCTTTTTCTTTTGTCCGGTTAGTTTCAGTCCGGCCATATCTAGCCAGCATTTAATGCTGTGGATTGTATGGGAACAAATATTCTCCAGGTCACCTAGATGTTTAGCCAATGACTCTTACTCCTTCTGATACGATGGCTCTGAGTACAGCACTATACTCCTTGGGTACACCCGCTGTTATTTTATACTCCTGTGGTCCCTGTTACACGCAACGCCTACCCTCCCCTAATACTCACCCTTTTTGGGGGCCACCCCCCACCATTAACAGGATTCACCTTCATGTGAAGCCCCATATGTTGATTAATCCAAATCAACATATCCAACCCAATGAGTACCTGTAAAAGTGCATTAGCTACAAAATGCATATACGGGCAAATCATGGAATCCAGATACTACATCTGGGAAAAATTCATGACGGCACAAAGAAAATAATGTGCTGCTCAAAACAGAGAATAATTCTATGGTAACGAAGCAATAAAGTATACAAAATATCTTTGCCATCGTTGACCATAAATGAACACTTGTGTAAATACAAGATTCTAAATTGTATACACGCATCCACACAATCAGATCTCGCAGATCATAAACATTTTCAATGTTTATTATTCTCAAGAAATGTACTGTAAAGCATACCACATGGGTATCAAAAAGGATCTATTGTGAGTAAACAATGGATGAATGTATATTTCGGTCTACACGACCGAAAGAGAGATAAGGAGGTCGATGTATGAACGTCGTCCGGTTTGGATATTCATAAATTGAAAGAGTCTGATACCAATCGTTGTCCTGGACGGACGTAATTAAAAACGCTGATCGCGGTTAAAATTAAAATAAAGTCTGTCGCGACACAAATATTACCCGTCATCGAAGACGGAAGTAAAAGTCGAAACAGAACGAATCGTCGTGGTTGTGTGTCATGTCAATGTACCCAATTTAAAGGGTTTAAAATAAAATTCATTTATAAATAAAGTGTCAGTTAAAATAAAGTAGTGTATTTTATTTAACTACGTGTGTTTTCATTGTGTGTGTGCATATATAGTTTAGCGAACAATTTCTTTAACAAGTGGCGCAGCCGAAGAGTTTAAGGAAGCCTGAGTTTAAGAACTCATAAGAGCTTGAAAACCCTTAACTCAAAAAGAGCTTACAGAGCTCCCAAATAAAAAAAAAAGTGTTTCAAGAGAAGATATAAACAAAAAACAGAAAAAGTGAAAAAAACACACCGTGGCAATCAACGAAAAATACAAAATAAATTAAAAAATAAACAATAAATAAAGTGATAAATAATTAAAAAAAGACACAAACAAACACAGACATGAAAAAAAGTGAAAAAAAGTAACTAACAAATAAAAACACGATCTAATAAAACACATTCGCGGTCACAAACACAAAAAAAAAACAACACAAAATAATGAAGTGAAAAAAAGTGAAAAAAAAAAACATTAATTAACCACACAAAAAATAAAGACACAAATCAAAGACACTAAAGTAAAACTACAAAAAAGTGACTAAAGCAAATTTAATAAGGCACACATACAACGATAAAACACATATAAAAAACAAAAAGTATCAAAGTGAGAATGAAATGTACATAAAAATATTCCACAAACAAAACATACTTATAAAGAAACAAATAACGTTTGATAAACGAAAAACACATCAGACATAACAACGAGGGAACAAAATCGCAACCAGCATTCCAGGACAACAATAACATCACCCCAGCACACCAAGGACACTAGGAAACACCAACTCTAATTGGATGTCTGGAAACCAAACCAAGAATTTAGTTCACCGTCGATCACACCGTCTTAAAGAGACTGCAGCTACCAAAAGTGCAGCATCGTCGAAAAGTCACTTAAAAGCCTTAAAACTAAGAAAAAATAATAAAATTACAAGTAGAAACATTAATAATAATATTAAAATGGATATATCTAACAAATTAAATGTAACTAAAATAGATGTTCTGCCTGGGACGTCTTACCCAAACCCTGACCCAACAACCTAATTTTGAAATCCCACTTGTCGCGTCCACTCCCGTTCCCCCCTCGTTTCCTGGTAGTTCGGTGAATCTAGGAGGTATTTTGGATTTGCTGGCAAGGGCGGTGCCAATTTTTTCAGGTGTAAGAACTCCAAATGCAGCAAGCGAACTTAAGGCGTTTGTAAGTAGCTGCAGGAGGGCAATAAGTTGTTTGCCAGCTGAGGAACAACGGGTGTTTCTCCAACTACTACCCACACGACTGGTTGGCGATGCCTATGAGTTGGTCACCGCTAAGTCAGTAGAGTCTATTGAAGAATTGGAGACACTCTTCCAGAGCTCACAACAGCCACAAGAGTCGTTCGAGGACTTGCTGAACCAGCTACGAGCAACACGAGAGGCTCCTGGAGAAGAGATGAATGGTTTCGTCTCAAGATTGGTGCAAACCATGGCGCAGTCCCAAAATGCAGCAAACAAAACGTACGGCCTGGTGAACGGCGCTGCGTTCAAGCTGCAGGTAGACTTAGCAGCGAAATCCGCTCTGAAAGGTGGTACTGCAGATCCTTTTCTGAGGCAATTCATGGTGTTGGTCGGTGATGACACATTTGACGGTTTGGCCCAGAAATTAATCCAGATGGAGAAGTCACAACAGGAAATGATACGGTTGTATAACTCCACCCAAAGTAGACCTCCAGTCCCTAACCAATCTGAAAATATGACTCAAGTCAACTACCCACGACTCGATCACTATCCTCATGTGCAATATAGCACATATCCTCAGGAGACAAATAATATTCATTATTTAAGTTCTCCCCACGCCCCTGTGCAATTTGCTCCACAGCCACAGGAAAACTACATAGGATCTTACGATCTGCCTGCCCCTGTGCGACAAACTACATATCCACAGGCGGTGTCAAACAGTGTACCAATCAACGCTCCTTCTGCCCTTGTTCAATAACCAATATCAAACAGTATACCGGTCAGCGCTGCTTCTGCCTCTGTTTCATACCCACAGGTGGCAATAAATCGAACACCAGTCGATTCTCCACTTGCCCCTGGATGGAATTCTGTAAACCCACAGGTGGCTACCCAACAATTACCGGCTCCAGCTGCATACCCTGGGGAAAGTCAGCCAATACCAGCTCATTTCAGCAGCACCCGCTCTCCTTTTCCACAGGTTGCACGCGTAACTTGCAGTTTCTGCAAGAAAAGGGGACACGTTTATGAGGAGTGTCTAAAACGCAGAAATACGCCTTTCTGCATGGGTTGTCGGCAGTATGGACATGATATTAGGGTTTGTCATGTACCCACAACCCAACCAACATATAGGAACTATGGGCCCCCAAAAAGCGGTCGCCCACAATCAAATCTAAGAGCACCTCAGGAACAATCACCACAGGCCCCCAACCATCAAGATCCACTCAGGCGCGCCCCACGCAAAACTACAAAGTTTACAGCGTAGGACACAGCTGTAAATTCTGTGGTCGACGAGGCCATAAGTGGACAGAATGCCGCCACAAATTAAATTGGGAACAGGCAGGTCATTCGACTTCCGCCTCCAACAATATTCGGGAATCAAATCCGAAAAATAATCAACGTCGGTCAAATCCACAAAAGCGCACAGTCACATTGACTGTCAACGTGGATCCGGTCTTGGTGTCGGAGGAAGAAGAACAGGTAAGGCATCAAAATTCTAACCGAGACACTCCAAGGAACCGGTCTCAACGACGACCCCGTCGAACAAAGTCGACGCAAAACTCCCACCCACCCGAGCCCAGCAATACGCGCTCAAATACCAACCCGCCCTCCCAAAGCTGGAGAAAGCCCTGTGAATTTTGCAATAGGCGAAATCACACGGTGGCAGAATGCCGACAAAAACAAAGATGGGAGAATAGTTCGGGAAACTCAATACGGTCGGGTTCGAATACCCCAACCCGACCGAATTAAAATCACATAAAACTAACTGTTCTCAGGCGCCACTAACCCATGTCCCCATAGTCCAACTTCCTTTGGATATAGGGCGACGCAAAGAAATAAAATTAGTAGTAGATACTGGCGCCAAGATCAGTATAATCAAACAAATCGCGCTTCACTCAAATTGCCAAATAGATAGCCAAGACTCATGTACCCTGCAGACGCCCTTTGGTTCAGGGAAAACTAGAGGCAGCTGTTTGGGGTACTTCGAGTTGGCACAGAACGTGCCATGCTCATTCCAAGTGGTACACTCTCTGCCTGGGCTCAAAGAAGATGGTTTCTTGGGCAACGATTTTCTGTCCAGGAATTGCAAAGTGGATGGACCGGGACAGTGTTTAGAATTCCCTCGCATGGGTACCAACTCCGAACACTTTACCATCCCCTTCGCAAGGAATCGAGGAAAAACAGGGCGAACACGGGCAGCCGATGAGAAAAGGACTATTGACGAAATGGGACCCAAAAAGGTACAACCCATAGTTGGTAGCTCTTCCAAAGCCTTTTCTAAGAAAAGTGCTGGCTGCAAAACTGCATCGCTCCCAATATCCCCGATCCCACAAGCAGAGCCTCACACTTCTATAGAAATAATCAGAGAAAATAGGACTACAGATCCAGCAGCTCCAAACTCTGAAACAGTGGAAGTTATTCTGAGTGAACCGGTTGAAATACCAGGACGTTCACAAAAGGTAATTGTGTTACCAATAGAAATCCGAGAGGAAGTGATCTGTTTGCCCAAAGAAATGCAATCAGGAATATACCTATCGAATTGCATATTAAACAATGCTTCGAGGCCAAAGATTGCAGCACTCAATATAACAGACACTGCCAAATTAATTCACCGGATAAAAGTAGAGTTACTGCCCACCAGGGAATACTCATTAATTCCCCTGGATATCCGAGATAACGAAAGCCTCCGGATGCGAGTATGTACGTCAGCAGATAAAACTGAGTTAACCCCTTCGGAGGTGGCAACCCTCCAACACATAAAATACTTGTACTCGGAAAATGAATCGTCAGGTGAAACCACAATTGATACACGGTTGGAGAAACTATATGAGGAACTTAATTTAGGGAAAAATCTAAGTTCTGAGGAACACCAATCCATTGTGAGTTTATGCCAGGAATATCACGACATATTTCATCTGAAAGGCGATTACCTGACGTACACCAAGGCAATAATGCATGAAATCCCTTTGGTACAGGACCAAGCACCAATAAACCAAAGGATGTACAGACTACCCGAAAATAAAAAACAGATAATAAACGAGCAAGTGCGGGAAATGCTAGAGAATAATATTATTCAACCTAGCAAAAGTCCATGGAAGTCACCACTTCTGGTAGTTCCAAAGAAAGCGGGCCCCGACGGAGAAATCCGATGGAGAGTCGTAGTTGATTTCAGGAAGCTAAATGAAAAAACCATCGGAGACGCATACCCGTTGCCTCGAATAGAGGATATACTTGACCAGCTCGGTCATTCGCGTTATTTCTCTACGCTCGATCTGGCTAGCGGCTACCATCAAGTATTGGTAGACCGCAAGGACCAGGAAAAAACAGCTTTCAGCACCAATTATGGACACTATGAGTTTACAAGTATGACGTTCGGATTAAAAGGAGCACCGGCTACGTTCCAAAGACTCATGAACCATGTCCTAACCGGACTGCAGGGTCTCGAATGTTTTGTATATCTAGACGATATTGTCATATATGGCAAAAATTTGGCAAACCATAATGGCAAACTTCAAAAAGTCTTCGACAAACTAAGAGAACATAATCTAAAACTGCAACCGGAGAAATGTAGGTTTCTACAAAAAGAAGTGGTTTACCTTGGACATGTCTGTTCGGAAAAAGGAGCGCTGCCAAATCCCGCTACAACTGCCAGCCTAAAGACTTTTCCAACTCCAAGAACAGTTAAAAACGTTCAATCCTTTTTAGGTCTTGCCAACTACTATCGAAAATTCATTCCGTATTTTTCCAAGATAGTACGTCCCATAACTAACCTTTTAAGAAAAGAGGTAAAATTCACATGGTCAGATAAATGCCAGCAAGCATTTGAAAAAATAAAAGAGCTGTTAACTTCACCACCTCTTCTTATCTACCCTGATTTTACACGGCCTTTTAACCTGACCACGGACGCTAGCAATGAAGCACTAGGAGCAGTGCTCTCACAAGGCGAAGTGGGCAAGGATCAACCTATTGCCTACGCTAGTCGGACCTTAAACAAGGCCGAAAGAAATTACTCCACAATCGAAAAAGAGTTGTTAGCGATCGTTTGGGCTACCAAAAACTTTCGTTGTTACTTGCAAGGACGAAAATTTACGGTCTACACAGACCACAGACCTCTTAGAGGAATGTTGAAATTAAAGGATCCTTCATCCCGTTTAACAAAATTTCAACAAAAACTAGCGGAGTTTGACTACCAGATTGAGTACAAACCCGGAAAGTACAACACAAATGCGGACGCCCTTAGTCGCATCCCCCAAAATTCCCTTGATCAACCTATACGAGTATCAACGGAACAACTTTCAGGCATACACCTAAAGAAAATGCCTATTAGAAAACAACCCCGTCAGCAATGTAATGCTGTAACTCGTGCTCAAACCAAAAAACAGGCAGCGAGTACAAATGACAAAGTTACCCAAGGACTTCCAGAGGACACTGATCCTCCTGCGAATGCAACGGTGAGTCGCACATATGAGATAGGGGTGATGGAAATTACAAACCCCGAAGAAATCCAAATAATACTCAAAGACTACCATGACCTTCCCATGGGTGGACACCAGGGAGTGGCTAAAACATATAAAAAAATTCGTAGGAACTACTGGTGGAGGAACATGTTGCGTGACATTAAGCACTACATAAAAGTATGCAAAACATGTCAAACCATGAAATCCTCACCAGCCCTGCGTATGCCAATGGTAGTGACTGACATTGGTGAGAGGCCCTTTGATAAAGTCTACTTAGACATCGTGGGTCCTATCGAACAAACTCCTACTGGCAACCAATACATTTTAACTTTTCAGGACAATTTGTCCAGGTATATGGATTGCTATGCTCTACCAAATGTAGAGGCAGAATCGGTGGCGCAAGTCTTTTTCGATCAAATCATTGCTCGGAATGGTGTTCCGAAGTGTCTAGTCACCGATCAGGGATCCAACTTTTTCAGCGGCTTATTTAAAAGCGTGTGTAAGCTGCTGCATATTAAAAAACTACAAACCTCAGCATACCATCCACAATCGAATGGAGCTCTCGAAAGAGCCCATCGACCAATCGTAGAATACCTACGCAGCATTGTGGATGAAAACCCTCAATCTTGGGATCAGTACCTGAGGACGGCGACATTCGTGTACAACAGCAGTGTACACGAAGGTACAAAACTCACGCATATGGATTGTCTCTATGGTTTCACTCCGGAAGTACCCTCAAACTTAAAACGAGCACCGGAACCAGTGTATAACCACGAGAGTTATCACAAGCTATTAAAATACAAATTACAAAAAATGTATGAAATAACTAGGCGAAACTTATTGGCTAGCAAACAGTGGTCAAAACAGTACCACGGCCGTGTAACACGCCCTTTCACGTTTCACGTGGGCGATAAAGTTTTGGTACGAAACGAAAACAGGAAGGGGAAATTAACACCCATTTGGAAAGGCCCTTATGTGGTTACATCAATTACAGGAGCCGTTAATACCACTATCAAGGTAGGCAACAGAAATGTTGTAATACACAACAATCGTCTGAAGCCATTTTATGAATAAACCAAACTACACCTGATGAACGAACTACCAATATTCCCATTCCCTTTCCTTATCCACATACATTATCTATTTGCTTCCCAGGACAAAAACCTTTCTCAGAAATCATAGATGACTCCCTGGCAGAACACAAATGAATTGTATGTGTCGTAAATATTGTAGATAAAATAAGATCTGTAAAGTAAACAAATATGAACAAAATTGAAAAGAGTAAAAAGTTGAAAATTGTAAAACAAAGAACTTGTAATACAAATGCTTATAATAGAATTATATATTTTACCTCATAAAATTAAGCAATAATTATTATCAATAAATTAAAAACAAAAAAAAAACTCAAACCAAAGTTTTAAACATGTAAACAATAATATAATCTTTTCTACAACTACATGTAAATTGAAAAAAAAAAAAAAATCTATATATATAATTAAATGAAACTTAATCTTACCAACATTTTATACAAAATAACTTTATGTGTTTACCTCCAATCTGTTTATTTCATAATTGCAATGGAATATTCTGTTTAAATTTATAAGAAAAATAAAAGAATCATTGCAAGTTTTATTATAATCACTAATATTCCTGTATTATTCTTAGAATTATAAGTACTATTATTGTAAATATATGCTCTCCTTTTAGTTAGTAGTCACAAAAAAAAAAAAATTAAGTAAAAATTATATATAAACAGATTTTATACAAAAAGTTATACTTAACCTATAATTAATGGTCCTCCTAACAAGGAAAAATACAAAAAAAAAACCCGAAATTATGAAGTTTCCAAGAATATACTTCACATTACCCATACATTACTATTGTAAGATTTCTCTTTTAAAATAAATAAATATAGATATACCTTTACTTCAATTAAGTTTAAAAAAACAAAAAAAAAACAAGCCTTAAATACATATTAGAAAAATAACTCTTTATTACGAACTAAATTAAGAACATTTATTTGATCCTTTGCATACTACTTTGAAATGTATTTACTTTAAACTTTACTTTTATAATACATGTATCTATTTTTATTATTTTTTTTTTTTGTCACTTAATACACTTTAACAATAATTGTACAATTCGGTCTACACGACCGAAAGAGAGATAAGGAGGTCGATGTATGAACGTCGTCCGGTTTGGATATTCATAAATTGAAAGAGTCTGATACCAATCGTTGTCCTGGACGGACGTAATTAAAAACGCTGATCGCGGTTAAAATTAAAATAAAGTCTGTCGCGACACAAATATTACCCGTCATCGAAGACGGAAGTAAAAGTCGAAACGGAACGAATCGTCGTGGTTGTGTGTCATGTCAATGTACCCAATTTAAAGGGTTTAAAATAAAATTCATTTATAAATAAAGTGTCAGTTAAAATAAAGTAGTGTATTTTATTTAACTACGTGTGTTTTCATTGTGTGTGTGCATGTATAGTTTAGCGAACAATTTCTTTAACATCCTTCACCATTCTCTTTTTTCCTATTGTTTGCTATTATATGCACGGGGAATCGAACCCTCTTTGCCATCGTTGACCATAAATGAACACTTGTATAAATACAAGGTTCTAAGAATTGTATACACGCATCCACACAATCAGGTGTCGCAGATCATAAACATTTTCAATGTTTACGATTTTCAGGAAATGTACTGCGAAGCATACCTCATGTGTATCAAAGAAGATATATTGTGTGTAAGCAATGGATGCATCTTTCGGTATACACGTTCAATACAGAGATAAAGGTGTGTCTATGTATGAACGTCGTCCGGACATTTTTATTGCAGAGTCTGATACCAATCATCGTCCAAAACGAACGCTAAATAAAAAGACGGATGTGTAATGTTGCGCGTTGCTGTATGTGTAGGAAATAAATAATAAGTACGAGTGAAACTTCAATAACAACAAAAAAGGGGCAAAATTGCAGAGAATCCTACCGGCTCCGCCACTTGTTAAAGTAGTTTGTGCGTATGTAACACTTGCACTTTACCTTTTTATATTTTGTTTCACTAATCGTAGATGATTGACTCGAAAAAATCTCAATTATGAAAGTTCAGTTGGTTTTGCCAGGGTTTCTGTTAAAATTGTACAGATTCCGTGGTATGAATGATAGTTATGTTATTCACTTAGTTGAAAAAGAAAATACACGACATGTTTCACTTTCATTACTTTAACATTTTATTCCACTTGTTATTAATTTTGCGACTTACAATTGTTACACATTGATTGTTACAATATATTTATATTACACACTTCGTAACACATAATGTTCACGACGCACACTTATAGCGTTTGAAATAATAGTGAAGAAGATCGTGTGATTCGAACTGACGCTATGACAGTTTGAATCACGAAAAAAATTGAACCTAAGCGTTACCCATCAGGCTACTGACCGTGTTTTAAATTTGATTTTAAAACTCGATTATACGCCACTGATGTGTTTTGTTATGTTATCGCTAAGGTATACGGTTCTGATGTATTTTTCTTATTCGATTTTTCGTTCGTGTTCCTCCCTATTTTGCTTGTAAATTGTGTGTGTATCTGTTAGAGTCGCCACACACTCACCACACTTCCCTTTTTTTTTTGTACTACAGCGAGACTTCAACAACGTGCAGCGCTATTGCAATGACTGGCGAAAGTAAGCAGTCGTGGGACCGCATGGAGGTAAACTGGAAACCAAGAGTATAGTTCAATACCCTGACAACTAGCTAGATCAGTATCTGTATTTCAACAGACATGTGGAGGCTGGTTTGATTAAGGCTAGAACAGCGTTTGCTATGACAAGGAGGCTATTTCACAGTACCCAACTTGCTACATAACGCTAATCAGCCAATGCTCATATACAGTTGTCCAGTATGGTTTAACATAAGTCCAAATGTGATGGAAAATATTCAGGTGTTCCAAAGGAAGTGTCTCAGAACTTGTCTCGGATTATATCGAACACCGGAATCGGACTATAAAAATCTCAAAACCAGACTTTATATAATGAAGCCTACATAAATACTATTCATCATCATCATCGGCACACCAACCGGGAACCGGTCTTGGCCTTATTTAGCAAGTCCTAAGGCTCGTTAAATTTTCCATAATGATTTGTTTTTTTTTTTCGGGCAAGGTCATTAGTCTTATGCCAGAGGCTCCCCGACGAGGAATCGAACCCCGGTCTCCCACGTGACAGGCGGGTATACTAACCACTATACTATCGAGGAGCCCGACTATTTATTGGCCTGTAGCAACCCGGAAGTTCATGATCTCACCGACTCGACTCCGGCATCGTTCCCTGTCCTGAACACTCTCCTTCCACACTTGACTATCTGAACCGATCTCCTCAAGGTCAAACCTTACATTGTCCTCCCATCTCCGTCGCGGCCGGCCTGTCGGTCTCTTTCCCATTGGTCTACCGTCAAGAAATCTACGCACGCTCCTATCGTTGCCCATTCGCGCCACATGTCTGGCCCATCTTAATCTTCGCGACCTGATTACTCTCACTATTGTAGGTTTGCGGTATAGCTCTTCCAATTCATGGTTGTTGAGTTTTCTCCATTATCCTGCCTCCTCGTCATATTTACCGCCAAAGATACTCCTTAAAACTTTATTCTCGAATACGCGGAAATTGTTTTCTTTCCGCTTTGTGAGAGCCCATATTTCGCATCCGTATAGAGCAATTGTCATGATTGTAGTTCTATAGATACGGAGCTTTATGTTACGTGATAGCAGTTTGGATTTCAGCAGTTTACTGACTGCATGCCAACTAGCGTTGCGGGGTGTAGTCTTTTGTTAATTTCCTTCGACATTTCGTTACTGGTCGTCAGTATCGTTCCCAGATATTTAAATTCTTTAACTTTTTCAAATATCTTGCCTCTGACGTTTATATGTCTCAGGGAATTCCACCTGCTCTCGTGGTAATCATGTATTTTGTTTTGTCTTCTTATATTTCTAGGCCCACCTCTTATACCGCTTGCATGATGATTTCACAGTTTTTACTTACAGTTTTTAGATTATCGCCCAAAACGGCGATGTCATCCGCGTATGCGAGCACTTGTGTAACGCCGTTCAGGTATGATCCGGCCATGTTGTCGTCTTGTACCTTTCTGATGACATACTCGAGGACAAGGTTAAAAAGACACGGTGATAGGCCAACTCCCTGATTTAGTCCGTCCCGAATTTCAAATGGTTCTAAGGTGGTTTCCTATTCTAACTCGCCCTTTGTTTTCGTTCAAATGCAAATTTTAATGAGGGTGGCATATTTCTTCGGAATTCCCAGTTCAACTACAATATGGTAGAGTCTTTGCCTTGCGACTGAGTTGTAGGCCTTTTTGAAGTCAACGAACAGTTGGTGAACCGTCTCTCCGTATTCCCACTTCCTTTCCAGCAATTGCCTTATTGTGAGCATTTGGTCGCTCGTTGACCAGTTCCTACAGAATTCGCATTGGCAGTCTCCCAGTATTTCTTCTGCGTACGGTTTGATTCTCGCCAATAAGACATTTGTTAGTATTTTGTATGTGGTTGGGAGCAATGATATTCCTCTGTAGTTTTCGCAGTTAGATCTGTCGCCTTTTTTGAAAATGGGGACGACAATTGAGGTTTTCCATTCTCCCAGAGTGACTTCCCTATCCCATATTGTTTTGATGAGTTGGTGGATCTTTCGAGCGTTTGCCTCTGCTACATGCTTCTCAAGCTCTGCCGGTATGGAGGCGATTCCGGGAGCCTCGTTGTTTTTCAATCGATTTATTGCGTATACAGCGTTGACAGAGGGCTCTGAGATCTGATGCTCGACTGTATGTACGTCTGGTGCGTTTATTTCTGGTTGATGGGTGCGCACGAAGAAAAGGTTTTCAAATTACTACTTCCATTTTGTCACGCTATAGTTTGTTTCTGTCACCAAACAACCGTTTGTGTCTCGAATTATTTTGGCTCTCCCTCGGTAGCCATTTCTAATTGAATTTATGCCGGCATATATACCTTTGATATTCTTTGCTCTGGCATTTTCTAGGATTTTTTCGATCCGAGTCTTCTCCCATTAGCCGTTTTTGCATTTGATAAGTTTCGTTGTCTCTTTCCGAATTGTCGCGTATCTTTCTGCGTTGACTTCAGCATATCTTTGTAAGTGGATCACTCTGGGGCGTTTACGTTTCTCGACCTTCGCCCTGCACTCATCGTCAAACCTACATATATAGGGTGGATAATTTTATGATCAAATTAATCAGAAGACATATTGCGAGAGCAATAATCTTGTCCAATGACTTAATATTCGGGGCTTATTATCCAGACACTCTGTACTTTGAGAGCCTGCATCGCAACGGTCTTGTTCAACCAGAGGCATTACTTGATTTGAACATGAATGAGCTTATTGGATGGATCCGGAATTCCCCTGATCTATCATCTAAGTAGACTATTCGTAGACGGGCGATTGCGGTACGGGCGGGAAATTACACCCACCGAAAAAGAGTGCTTGTGCCTCAGTAGGGCTATCTCCCAAAGAGACCGGGACGATAATATTAAACAGAATCAACAGGTCTGGTGGTTAAATGGCAATTAAAGATTACCAATGTCAGTGGCTCCTCGATAGTATAGTGGTTAGTATACCCGCCTGTCAAGTGGGGGGCCGGGGTTCGATTCCCCGTCGGGGTGCCTCTCGCGCAAGACTAATGACCTTGCCCGGAAAAAACAAATCATTATGGAAAATTTAACAAGCCTCAGGACTTGCTAAATAAGGCCAAGACCGGTCCCCGGTTGTAGTGGCGATGATGCTGATGGTGATGAATGTCAGTAGAATCACTGCATTATCAGGCAGCTGACACAGACTTGGCTTTTTTAGGATTAGGGTAGTACAAGACTTAAGTACTCGTAAAGTACTTTTAAGTTTAAAAAAAAAGAATATATATATATATATATAAATATATCTATATATATGTATAAATATATCTATATATATGTATGTTTATATATATATGTATATAGGTATATATATATATATACATATATATATGTATATATATATATATATATATATATATATATATATATATATATATATATATATATATATATATATATATATATATAGAATTAAGTTAAATTTTAAGTAAAAACAGAAAAAAAGTGTAGCTCCAAGTTTTTCGAAATATTCTTTGTTAGACAAATAATCAAGAGTAAAGCCACAAATAAAGTCCAGTCGCCGAAAGGCAAATTGCACAATAGTCTTATTATGTTTAGCTTAGAGCGTCTGTCTAGTACCAGTAAGTTATAATATAAGATAATTAAGCTAAAATTTAAGCATTTTTTGTCTAGCATATAACTTAGAAACTAAGAATATAAAACGAAATTAAAAATGTTGCAAAAATGAAAATGAAAATATTTCTCTCCACAACACCATAAGTCAGAGTTTGTTTGTGAGCTATTATATCTATTATAAGCCACGAGCAGCATTCATTCATTTACTATCGTTGTATAATGGAACGCAATCAACTAAATGAAGAAAGAGAATCACGGATGAATTTTTAAAATCCATAGCAGCTAAGAGAGTGACATGGAGTACAAGACAATTCTTTTACAACCGATTTCAATTTAAAAACCGAACTTATCCGACTAAGTTTGAATATCCCGAGGGAACTAAAAAAGTTCTTTCCATACCCATAGATGTCACCTAAATCACCTGTAGAATTTAAAAACTGAAGAACTCCATGTTAACTGTTTACCTTCTTACAACTTGCCCTTTCACTTGTATCGAATTTCTTAATGTGTGTTCGTCCACAACGTTGAATTGTTAATAAAATATCAGTCGGCCTGTATGGAGAAAGTGATTCAACACGGAAGTGGAAATATTGCCAACTTAATTTCCGGAAAATTCATAATAAAATTTCAGCATCACTGTGGAACAAACGCTATCAGTGCTCCTTTTACCCGTAAGTTAAATGGGAAGTGTATATACAAACGTCAACTATTCATGAAGGAAGGCAGTGTCATCCGAATGAAAATACCAAACCAACATATCGGACTTTCCGGTAGGTGTTTATGCGTCTCAATGGATATCCCTGTGAATACATCACGTCAAAACAGCTGGCTGTGCTGTGTAGAAGGGTAAATTGTATCAAACCGGTCGAGCCTGAGAGCACAGACGCCTTTGTTGTCTGACGCACAAACAAATCACAAGTTTCGTGAGAAATCAGCATCACAACTACAAGGAACTGTACATCCTTCACCCACACAGCGCCGGAGAAAAAGCCTTTTCATTCATACAACATATTTCCATCCAGGCTGAAGCTTATGCTACGTAGTGGCCCTCCTGTTGAAGGCTTTTTCTTGACTCTACCCTCGGTAACGTCTGTGACTCAATACATTTCGAAGGAACTAACATTCCACCGGTAGTAAAGTGATGACGTAAATTGATTGTGATACTCGCACTGGATCCTGACTATTGCCTTACGGTTCATCCAACCAAATTAGAATTCGTTCAAAGCCCTCGTGAGAGCACACACACTCGCAGGGCATCATGACATTGTTTGGTGTTTGTGCTCTAAGCTTTACGAGCTGCGGTGACCTGATCCATTCATTTAGAGTCATTTCCACTGCCCCGCCGTATGATACGTTCAACTGAAAAGGACTCACAAACGAAAAATTCCAGGGTTCTTGTACCTTGCGATTTTGGTTTTCATGTCGCATACGTAAGGGTAGTTAGCATAACTCAAAAGGGGTGCGTCATATCCCAACTGTATAATTTGTCGCCACACTCATTGAAGGTACATCTGAAGGGGATGAGGCCACATTAGAGGACATCATTGTGGAAAAGGAGGACATCGATTTTAAGTGGCACAAACTATACCCATCGGGTTGCTTCGAATGCAGGGTTCTGACTTTCTATCGTAGTGTTAATTGATTGGAGACTGCCCTCGGGGTGTATTTGTGGGTGAAACAATAGTGACGATTAACCAATTTAAGGACCACAGAATGAGTTTGGAAATCGCAACTGGAAATTGTCAATTAACAAGCTGGTGATCTCATTAATTTACAAGTAGCAATTACGGTGGACTAGATTATATGTGGGGTTCAGGTGAAGGTACGTTTCGTTCATTTTAATGCTTAAGGCGCAGCGGGAAGGGTTTGCATCTAAACGAATAGTTCGATAGTTGTAACAGGTCATTTAGTTATTCTATTGTTGTCTATGATTTATTTGTGATATGCTCAAATTGGTCACGACCTCTTGCTGTCTTGCTGCAGAAAAATATGTTCATTAGTGAATTATCATTTGGCAGGGTAAAAGTACCAGTCACTACATGTTTCAAGATAAGATAGGCCTATTAGAATTTAAGGTCGGCTGTAGCAATGTAGGTTAAGTTCTCTTAAAAGAAGTACTAAGAGGGAAAGACTGTTTACAATTTAAAAAAAAATCCTTTTAATTGTCATATATTTCGAAAGTGTATTTTGAAAGTATAGTGAAAATAGGAAAAGCAGATATATTAAATGTTTACGGAGGTATTACGAGTTAGGTACCTAGAGCGATTAGCTCCAAAACAAATGTATTCTGGACTAACAGTCATTGAACTGTCAGTCTATATTGGTGCTGGTGTATTAAATGAAAGGTACAGTATAGCGTTTGAAATAATAGTGAAGCAGAACGTGTGATTCGAACTGACGCTATGACAGTTTGAATCACCAAAAATTTAACCTAAGCGTTACCCATCAGGCTCCCCCGCTTGGTAGAAACCTTGACGTGGTGCGGGGGCTTCAACTACAATGAATCACTCAGGCTATGCTGACGGAAGTATATGCTTCCAGTAGGGTCACCCATGTCAGACAGGCTAGCGAGGAGTAACACACAAAGATCGATCACCCCTAATCCAGGGTGTTACGCGTCACCGTGCCCATTGGATGGTTTGCAGCCAGGGGTATACCGGCTGTATTATAACGGCGCTTCTCTGACACCGGGTCGAATCAGAGCAGCAAGCAGACCTTACCACATCAAAACGGGGCTCTGATGTGGCGGACTATTTGAAACCCCAAGTCGCGTGGGATCAAAAATGAATAACCAATATACAAAAAACGATCCCACGAAAAACGCGGTAGGCGTAGGTGTGATGAGCCGACACTACCATAAGGGAACAAATCATCAAGAAAACACCGACTCGGCAAAAAGAAGACGTAGGGAAAAACTGAAAAAGCGGGATATACGCGTCGGCACGTGGACTGTTCCAACGTTATATAAACCAGGCGCGACACAGACGGTCGTAGAAAACGTGAAACAATATAAAATGGACATCGTCGCGCTTCAGGAAGTTCGACTCCCACATCAAGTAATCGAAACCAACGGGCTTACACTGGTGTGTGGAGGTACCGATACACATAACAACGGAACTGGCTTCATCATAAGCAAGAAGATTACGTCCCACGTAAAAGATGTGCAATTTATTAATGACCGAATGTCGGTGCTAAAAATACAGGGACCATGGTACAATTATGTATTTATAAACGTATACGCCCCAACAGAATCTACCGACGAAGAAACGAAGGACACGTTCTACGAGACCCTAGAGGATGTATTTGATGGGATCTCATCATTCGATGTTAAAATCCTCCTCGGCAACCTCAATGCGAAAATTGGAAAGGAAGATATCTTCCAACCAACAATAGGCAAAGAAAGCCTACATGACGTTTCAAATGATAATGGTATTGGAATTATCACGTTCGCAGCGTCCAAAGATCTGGTAGTGAAAAGCACGATGCTCAAGCCCAAGCAAATCCATAAAGCCACATGGATATCACCCGACGACGTAACGCGTAACCAAATAGACCACTTCCTCATAGACAAAAGACACCACTCGAATGTCCTTGACGTAAGATCATATAGAGGAGCAGATTGCGACTCCGATCACCTTCTAGTGATAGGCAAAACTAGAAGTCGGCTCGCAGCAAACCCACATGGACAGTCACGGGAGACGAGCAAAAAGTTCGAAACTAATAAACTAAAAGACCTACGTAAACGGGCGGAATATCAAGACAAACTAACGAATAGATTTAGCATCCTAGAGAATGTTAGTAGTGAGGAAGAGGAAGCCAATAGTGTGGACACTAAATGGACATCGATCAGAAACACAATCAAACAAACAGCCCAAGAGGTATTAGGATTTAAGAAAACAACTAAGTCCAAACCTTGGTTTGACGATGAGTACAGGGCAAAGATCGAAGAACGTAAACGCCTCAGAATGATCCACCTAGAAGGATATGATGAAGTCAACGCAGTAAGATACGCGACAATTCGGAAAGAAACAACTAGACTTTTCAAACGCAAAAAACGCGAATGGGAGAAGACTAGGATCGAAAAAATCATAGAAAATGCAAGAGCAAAGAACAGCAGAGGTATGTATGCCGGCATAAATTCAATTAGAAATGGCTACTGAGGGAGAGCCAAAATAATCCGAGACACAAACGGCTGTCTGGTGACAGAAACAAAAAATATCGTGACAAGATGGAAGCAGTACTTTGAAAACCTGCTCAGTGTGCGCACCCATCAACCACAAATAAACGCACCAGACGTACATACAGCCGAGCCCCAGATCCCAGAGCCGTCTTTCGACGAAGTTGTAGACGCGATAAATCGACTGAAAAACAACAAGGCCCCCGGAATCGATTGCATACCGGCTGAGCTTGTGAAGCATGGAGGAGGGGCAACCGCTCGAAAGATCCATCAACTGGTTAAAATAATATGGGACAAGGAAGCCATTCCGAAAGAATGGAAAACCGCAATAGTCATCCCCATTTTCACGGCGACAGATCTGACTGCGAAAATTACAGAGGAATATCATTGCTCCCAATCACATACAAAATATTAACAAATGTCATACTGGCAAGAATCACACCGTACGCAGAAGAAATATTGGCAGACTACCAATGCGGATTCCGTCGGAACCGGTCAACAAGCGACCAGATGTTCACAATAAGGCAACTGCTGGAATAGAAGTGGGAACACGGAGAGACGGTTCACCAACTGTTCGTGGACTTCAAAAAAAGCCTACGACTCAGTCGCAACGCAAAGACTCTACCATATTGTGGTTGAGCTGGGGATCCCGAAAAAATATGCTGCCCTCATTCAAATCTGTATGAACGAAAACAAAGGGCGAGTTAGAATATAAAACCACCTCTCAGACCCATTTGAAATCCGGGACGGACTAAAACAGGGGGATCGCCTCCTACCATGCCTTTTTAACCTTGTCCTCGAGTATGTTATCAGAAAGGTACAAGACGACAACACGGCCGGATCATCCCTGAACGGGGTCACACAAGTGCTCGCGTATGCGGATGACATCGCCGTTTTGGGCGATAATCTCGAAACTATAAGTAAAAACTGTGAAATCATCATGCAAGCAGCAGAAGAGGTGGGCCTAGAAATAAACGAAGACAAAACGAAATACATGATTACGACGAGAGCAGGTGGACCTCAGAGAACACATATAAACGTCAGAAACGAAACGTCAAAGAAAATTAACAAAAGACTACATTCCGGCAACGCTAGTTGGCATGCAGCCAGTAAACTATTAAAATCCAAACTGCTATCACGTAGTATAAAGCTCCGTGTCTATAGAACTATAATCATGCCGAGTGCTCTATACGGATGCGAAACATGGGCTCTCACAAAACGGGAAGAGAACAAATTCCGCGTATTCGAGAATAAAGTTTTAAGGGGTATATTTGGCGGTAAATATGAAGAGGAGTCGGGACAATGGAGGAAACCGCACAACCACGAATTGGAAGAGCTATACCGCAAACCTACAATAGTGAGGCTGATCAAGTCGCGAAGATTAAGATGGGCCGGACGCGTAGCGTGTTAGACTCGCGACTCCGGGATATATGTCTCCCCGCGGCGCCACGTGGAGCAAGAGAAGACACAACCGGCGTGTCTGGGTGTTGAAATACGACTCCGTAGGGTGTGCACTCCGAGCACACCCCACAAGGAATGATTGACGGCTCGACCGATCAGTCCTGCGATTGGAATACGACTTAGCGATGTGAATTCGCTTGCAAGAGAAATTCGGCCAGTGGTGCAAGGTCTCTTGATTAAGGGATGCGTTTCCTATTACAAGAGAAACGTAAAGTCTGTCTTTGGGGGTAGGTAACCGGATCTCATAAAGAAGATCATGGTAGAATGCATGTAAGTGTGAACATTGGTTTTTTTCGTGGGACAAGGCCAATCGAAAGGGAATAATGGGCATCAATGAGATGTGAGTTCGGCTAAGTAAAGAAGCTGGATCTCATTGGATGCTAATGGATTTCTGTTTGCTCATGCCGCGAGGTCATGAGAAGCTGATCCAGAAATTCTGGAAGACAAAGGCATCGCGTAGATCATTGTTGGTGTTGTGCATTGCAGCTGTATAGATAGACCGCAATGCATCGTGGAAATGGTGCTAATTGAGGTTTGGATGTTTATGGCATCGCTGCCAAGGGTAAGAACAACATTCTTATTTGCATTTGGTTATGCTATAGGATTTGCATTACGACACTATACGCAAGATGCGTGTATTGGCTTTTGTCCCTTGGCAAAGGGTCTGATAGATATGTGCATGTGGGAAGATTAGGGTGCACATGTGGGACAAAATTGCTTGGCAATCAATGGTGCCGAAATAGTTTTCCTAATTATGATGCATGTATGCAGACGAACTATTTTCCAGCGAATTCTAATGATGCATTGGATGTGTGAACAGACAGTTTCAGGAATTTTCATGTAATGCGTTGAAAGCATTAAATGTCCTTGAGAAAGGACATGTTTCAGGAATGCTGGTGTTTGAAGTGCAAATATGGGGAGGCTGGAATTTGCCTGGCAACCGAAGGTGCCGAATATGTTTTGGATTCATGATACTATAAGATGGACAGAATTCTTACCTTTCATGCGAATTGATGCAGGAAAGGTAAGAATTCTCTTACAGGAGCTTTTCGGTTATGCGTTAGATAACCTTGATGCGTGAAGCTTTTGCAGGTGCTTATGCAATTGCATTAGCGGGAAACAATGGAATTTGAGGGGCTTCAGCACAGGAAGCTTGGAGGTAATTGGGCAAGTAGGCAGTGGCGTTTGACGAAACCGCCACAGCTGTATGTTACAGTATTTGAACTGATTGGGTGCCAGCTCGGTGTTATGGTACACTACTTCGTTGGAGTCATTAACCAATCTTCCAGAGGTGAAGAGAGTTCTAGTGTGGAGACAATTCAGATAGTGATCCATGTTATCTAGAGGAGTTGGTAGTAGTGAAGTTATTATGGGGTTGGGATTATTTGGGAGGTTTTCAATAAATTTGATAGACAGCTCTAGGAAACGTCTATCGAGACGGTCAATATTAGTGGCATTATATAGTACGTTGTTATTGTAATATTTGTAAGAGTTGGGTGACCAGTAACCAGCCTTTCGAAAGTGCGTAGTTTCTTCATTTGGTTGGGTGTTATATGATACCACAGTGGACACGCATATTTGAGTGTGGGTCTGATTATTTGTTTAAAGATGAGCAGTTTGACTTTGTGGGAGAGACCGTTGGGTTTCCACATCACTCTTCTACAGAGATTCAGTTGTATTGTGGCTTTACGTAAAGTATTTGTAATGTGGGTGGAGAATAGAAGTCATTAGAAGAGGTTATTCCCAGATATTTTAAAGTTTTGGAAGGTTTTATCTGGGTGTTATTTAGTTTGAGTCTAATTTTGTTGTTTATGCAGTGCTCATTTCTACCCTTAAACACTATAAGTTGGGTTTTATCAGTATTTAGGCGAATTTTCCATTTAGAAGTATGTAATTCTGGGGCAAGACTAATGACCTTGCCCGGAAAAAACAAATCGTTATGGAAAATTTAACGAGCCTCAGGATTTGCTAAATGAGGCCAAGACCGGATCCCGCGTGTAGTACCGATGATGATGATGATGATGAGAAGTATGTAATTCAACATTAACGGTATTGGGTAATTGAGGCTGCGATATGTCTGAAGTATATAGCAGATGGGTGCGAACATACATGGCAAAGTCTCTGCTTTCAACCCGACGAAGGCCAGGACGATCCTTGTTCCTGTTCAATCCAAGTTAACATGCAGTCTTCACGTGACACCCCTGGAGAGCTACTTTGGCACCTGCCAAGTAGTGAACTAATGCATGCTGCGATATCCTGAGAAAGGTTGGCGCAAGGCTAATAACCTTGCCCGGAAAAACGAATTATAATGGACAATTTAACAAGTCTCGGATATGGACCGGATACCGGTGGAGAAACTTGATAAATAGGGCCAAGACCGGATCCCGGTTGTAGCGCCGATGATGATGATTAAATAACGATATCGGACGATAGTTGCTGGGCTTGTTGGAAGGACTGGACTTAATGATAGGGACTATAACCGTGGTTTTCCAGTTATCTGGGAAGCAGTCCTATATTAGGATGATGTGGTAGAAAATAAATTCCTCATCTGTATAGTTGGAGGACTTTTCTACACCTTCCTAGCATAAACTTTCAATTTGGGTAACCACTCCGTTTTTAACATACTTCAAGACCAACCCTAACATTTTTATGATCGAAAAATAACTAGAAGACGTAGACAATGGTGGGCATACTTGTCCTTTATTTCATTCTTTTTTGAATCAGAGGTATCCAGTAGTCAAATGGAAAAACAATTACAAATATCGATAAAAATTGAAAATCGGTATTGTTGTGATGTTTTCAATACACAAGGCAAGGCCGTTTTAGGGATTCTAGTGCTAGATGACAAATGACAATGAAGTATACATTTGACTAGTGGATGTCTTGTGTGGATGATTTACACTATAAGACACCAGGCGTGCCTAACAATAGTAATAGTGTAATATTTTTCAAAATTTATATATAGATGCTTGCCTATCAAATCGCAACGTGTCCTCTATTCAACTTAACCCTTTTTATATGGTTGGATTTTCCCTGCTTCCTGTTTTTGGTTTTCGAATCCCTGGCACTGAATTCCCACGAATTATGAACTGCTCACTGGTCCACCTCTATAGCTGAATATTTGTTTGGAGAACGTCGCCAACAGGCTTTATCGAATTAGAAAGCCACCAAAATAGAATCAGAATCAATTAAATTAATAGTTGATTACAGTTGCGATATTCCAACTCTGAACAGGACCACATTAATGGGAGGACGCAAACCTCGGGCAAAGAAGCGGTTAGATTACCTTAGGCATGAAGTGCTAATTAAGTTCAGAGAAGACGGCTCGCCATAATTTTCGGGTAATATTTATTGAAGTGGAAACGAGATCATTGCTTCGGTCTTAATTGTATATCGTTCGATTGTTTCAAGAATTGAATACCAGTATTCTGCAAATATTTTCACACAAATTTGTATCAGATTGTGTGCAAAGTTTAATGATTGCCTTTGCGGTTTCAACACAACACCAAGTAGAATGTTAGAACGACCTGTTTTCGTACACTCATTTCAAATTCAGGGTAAACCACAAGCCTGGGAAGAGTTGTAGTTGACTTCGTTACAAGTGATGTTCAACAGGATAACCCGCGATTACTTTCCTTCAGATATGGGTATGTAAGTCGTTAACAGTAGACCGTTAAGTGCTATAATGTCACAGATTTGGTTGCAATTAAGGGAGAATTACTAGATATTAGGAGAATATATGTGGGATGAAGATTATATAACCAGTACTTGGCATTTCTATCAAGGAACTGGTAAAAGGATCTCGACCTATATTATTGTCTTGTTCATAATTAAATTTACCACCGGAGCAACTTAAGATTAGCAGACTTCAAATAATCTGCTTTATGACGGAAATATTTCATTACTTGCTTCTTTAATATAACAAAATTTCATTTAGGTAAAGGCATTATCTTTACCTCGATTTGGAATTAAGGGTAAAACAGTTGCGAAGGATGACAAATATACTAGGAGGTTAGGTTAATAGAATGTTGATATAATTGAGCTGTTTATTCAATACTGAGAAGTCTGCAAAACTTTAATGTTGCGTTGTTACCTCTAAAAGTACTTAATGGTACGTTGTGCCGAAACCCATGAATAGTGCGTAAGTTTGTATAATAAAAACAGATTTATTGTAATGAGTACATGTGATACTCATAAACGTTCATCTATTGAGCAATCGAATGAAGAGGGTGAGCATAGGTCTCCGGGAAGTGCCTAGGCACATTTGCCTTGAACACCTGAAGAATAAAATAGAGGAGAACTACATGAGCAGGGAGAGTATTCTACAATCCTGCAGCTGGATAAACGTGCATATTGGTCTGTTTATAATTGGCTTTCCATATGAATCGATGCGCACCTCCCGAATTATACCTCTCGTAAGAAAATACCAGAAGGAAACATAGAACCCACGAGTACATCTCAGCAACCTCATCGCAATATCTGTAAAATAGCGTATGTTGTATGTGTTTCCTTATGCTGGGTTTTATTGCTCGATTTACGGCGAACTATTTAGAGATATAACGTGAATTAGAAGCGATTTCAACAGACACAGATGTACACATAAACGCAGCACAGTCGCTCGTCGTTCGTCAAGCGACAAACATCGTAAGACGGCGAGCAGTTCTAAAACAAAGGATATCGAGTGCGTGTGTGCGTGAATTCGTGAATAAAGTGTGTTTCGCAGTTCGGCCGGCGTTGCACGGCGAAAAAAGAAAGAGAAAAAAAAAACGAGTGTGTGTGTGTTTCGAAACCAAAATGGGCGAGACGAAGAGCGTCGAATTAAAAATGGCACACTCATGTGTAGTCGCTAATTCAAAAACAATTAAAAAAATTACCAAAAGGAAGAACGAAGTGTCAATTATAGATGACATCATCATCATCGTCGGCACTACAACCGGGATCCGGTCTTGGCCTTATTTAACAAGTCTAAAGCTTGTTAAATTTTCCATAATAATTTGTTTTTCGGGGCAAGGTTATTAGCCTTACGCCAAATTATAGATGACAGCCCAGTGGCAAATAAAGTCCGCTTAAACCTGTCAATGGAACGACAAAAATCAAATGTGACGAAAAAAACCGTCACAGAAGAAAATATACCTGCCAAGGATACTTGTTACTCAGGAGCAGGGAACAAATTTAAGGAATTGGAGATACTGGAGTCAAACATTCCAGAAGGAGACGATGACCTAAACAGCTTAATTGCTGATCTCATCAAAAAACGCGAAGAACTTTCCAAACAAGTACGAGCAGCCCTGGAAGAGCGAAACAAAAGACGGAATGAAACCGAAGCAAAAAGAGTGCAAAAAACAAATCACCAGCGGCAGCATCAACATTCGCTACAAATAAACGAAACAATGAACGCACAACACCAGCATCAGAAACAACTGCAGCAGACAAAGACAGCCAAGGACGAGCAACAACAGCAACCAAAAAAGGAAAAAATACCTCCAATTGTCATCAGTTACATAGAAGCGAAAGATTTAATGAAGTTGGGTGAGTTGACTTGTAAAGATATTAAAACAAAAAGAATTAGTGCTGAAAAAACTAGAATTTTGTGCGAAGACCTAGAAGGTTACAATAAAGTAAAGTCTGCTTTGGGAAGGGAAAAAACCGAGTACTACACGTGCACCCCAAAATCAGAAAAATCAATTTCCATGCTCTTAAAAGGAGTTGATCCTTCGTTCTCCCCAGAGGAGATACTCGAGGAATTAAAAACGGTTGAAACAGCTAGTTTAAAATTTACAGGTGTAAAACCGTTTTCAACTGCGAATTCTAGAAAGTGCAACCGCAAATTGCCTTTCTACATTGTATCTCTAAGTCCTAATAGTAAAGTTGATGCGCTTAGACATATAAAATGTCTAAGCCACCAAATTATAAGCTGGGAAAAAATTAGAAAATCTGAGCGCGTACTGCAATGTATGCGCTGTCAACGACTTGGACACGTTTTTGTCGTTATATAGATTTAAGATTATAGTTGTAAAGGAATTGCTATCCTAAATCTCTTAGGTACTAGTTGTAAAATATACCATAAATGTAATTATCTACTAAATAAAAATTGAATTGAATTGAAACTTGGACACGTTGCATCAAACTGCAATATGAAATTCAGATGCGTAAAATGCCTCGCTGACCATAACATGGGCGAATGTCCGTTGGGAAAGGAACAGCTTCCGGATAGGGAAACACTGTCATGTGTACTATGTAAAAATACAGGACACACGGCAAATTTTAGGGGTTGTCCCAAATTTCAACATATGAAGTTAAAGTGGGAATCAAAACAAAAGCAAGTGGCAGAAGAGAAGAAAATTAAAACTCGTTCTTATAATAATTTCGTTGCCCCGCGTATAACATATGCACAAATCACGGGCAATTCTATGCAACGAGCCCCCGTGGAATCTTCACATACCAATGCGCGAATACCGACAGTAGATGCGCAACCTGAGATATTAAATATGATATCGGCCATGCAAACACAATTTGCTAATTTTCAAAATATACTGACGGAACAAATGGCCCGAATAGATATGCTCTGTTCGGCTGTGTTTTCAAATAACTCCTTCCATCAAAATCTTCGACCGTCTAACTGAACTAAAACTAAAAATTATTTCGGTGAACGTAAATTCACTAATACACATAGACAGAAGAGATAATCTAGGCAACATGCTTGAAGTCGAATCCCCTGATGTACTTTTGGCTAGTGAAACTAAGCTAAACCAAAGGCACAAAATTGTCTATAAAAACTATAAGATAATCAGACGTGACAGGCCACATTCTACTCAAGGGGGTGGGGTTGCAGTTTTAATTAAAAAGAGGTCTTTATCATAAGGTAATTTATAGTACAGAAGTACACAAATTTCAGGTGCTGGAAGCCTGCATAATAGATATTCCGTTGAGAAGTCAAAAGCACCTGTATGTGGTCTCCATTTATGCCCCTCAAGCTACCCAGTGTAACCAATTTATCAATGAAATTGATATGCTATTTCGACACCTGAAATTAGATTCGGAAAACAACTATTTCCTAATAGCGGGTGATTTCAACGCCAAGCATAGTGCTTGGGGTAACCTAACCACGAACACAAGGGGCAATGCTTTATATGATTGGTGGCAATTGAATGCTATCGAGCGCAGATTGGAATTGTACGCCACAAGTACACCATCTTATCCTAAAGGAAATTCATTTCTGGATTTACTTATGATAGACGATCGAATAAACTTGCCAGGCACAGATCTAACTACGCGAAACTGTCTTCGCACAATCGATTACGATAGCGATCACTACGGATTGGGAGCCATAATTGAAGTCCCAAATGAACAATATTCACTAGAGCAGTTCGAACAGATCCACTCTTTCAATTTTCGAAAAGCCCACTGGTCACGCTTTGATCGATTAATAAAAAAAGAACTTCGTAACAGTGCCATAGACCCTCCGACTATTAGAAACCTCCATAACGACGAAATCGATCAGTACTTAACAACATTGGACGATATTATTACCAATGCAATGAATCGATCGATACTTAAAGTTCCCCATACCGACGGTTATACTAATAAGTACAGGACATCAGCAATTGACGCTTTGTGTAAGCAAAAGAGCATTATGCTGTCAAAGCTGAAAAGACTTTATAGACAGTTCAGCGACCCAAATAGTCAAGAAATAAGAACACTTAAGTCCCTAATCAAAAATCTCCAAAAATTGATCCGTGATAATTACCGTTCAAGTATAAATGAAGAGTGGAAGAACAAAATTCAAGCCATTCAAGCTAGCGGATCGAATATGTTCCCACAAATCAATAAAACTTTTCGAAAGAAAGATCACAATGACATTCCATATTTGCGAGTCCCACGGACTTCTGAGAATTGTCAAGCAATGCTGAACTCAGGACTCAATCTGGAGCATATCAACTCCAACGAAGAACTAATATTAGTCGAAGACCCGCAACACAAAGTGAACTCAATTGGTGCATGTTTCGCGGCAGTATACAGAGTGAATGAATCCACTCACTCCAATACGATCCTCGAAAACAACGCATTCCAGACCTACAGCGCACTGAGAAACCAACTTTGTACCTGGCGGAGGCAAAACCGTAGTTTTACCACATTCAGTGAAAATAACAGAGCGGACTCCCCCAGGAGTAATCAGAATATGAATATGTTTGTAAGTAAGGATGAACTTACGAACATCCTAAAGTCAATCAAAAGCAAAAAGTCTTCTGGGATAGATAGCATCCCAAATATAGTTTTAAAACATTTGCCTCCTGAAGCAGTAAAAATCTACACTACGCTATTCAACAACGCCTTAAATAAGGCATACTATCCAACCCACTGGAAAACTGCAATAGTCCACCCCATCCCTAAAAAGGGCAAAGACAGGACCAATCCAACCAACCTTCGTGCGATTAGCTTGCTGCCAAATATCAGCAAGGTTTACGAGAAGATCATAAACAAACCACTGATGAACTGGTGTGATGAAAATGAAATCATCCCCAACAACCAGTTTGGCTTTAAAGCGGGACATAGTACGGTGCATGCCGCGTCAAAGCTTGTTTCCGACATACAATGGAACAAGACAAAGCGCCAATGCACAGGTGCCTGCTTAGTTGACTTTGAAAAGGCTTTCGACACCGGGTGGTTAGAAGGACTTCTTCATAAGTTAGAAAACCTGAGAATGCCTCATTATCTATTGTACAACATTTACGAAATGATAACGGACAAGCAGTTTTTGGTAAAATGCGGAGATATATTCTCAAGCAAGACCTTCAAAATTACAAACGGCTTACAACAAGGGGCGGTGAATTCTCCCATTCTGTTTAATATTTACACCAGTGATCTAGTGGGTACGCTTAACAATGCCATTGCATACGCAGACTACATTGTGGTATACAGAACAGGAGAGAAAATAGATGTCATCAATAGACTTCTCCAGGACGAATTCAATAAAATAAAACGTTTTTGTAATGACTGGAAACTAAAAATTAATTTCCACAAAACCGAGACTACCCTTTTCAGAACACCGCTCTCCAGGGCCTACCAGGATACCAAGTACAATTGGAAAAACTTCTCTATCGTAGGGAATAATAATCTCCCACTACAAGTGAAAACTGTAGTCAGATATCTCGGTATTTGGCTTGATCAGTATTTATACTTTGACAAGCATATAGCAGTCACTCTCTCTGCAGCAAGAAACGCATTTGTTGCCACAAAAAGTCTATTCCGAAGCAGCATTCTCAATCCAAAAGTTAAAATAATTTCATATTCGGCATTCATCCGACCAGTGTTGGCCTATGGCTGTCCAATATGGTACAATATATCCCCATTCCGCATGGAAAAGATTCGCGTGTTCGAGAGACAGTGTTTGCGTTCCTGCCTCGGACTTAATAGAACACCAGAGTCACGATACCAGAAATTTTACCCTAATAAAACCCTGTATGATAAATCAGGACTAACTAGGATAGACAACTTCATTATAAAAATTATTCGTGGCCACATTGCAAGGGCAATGTGCAGTGTAAATAATCTTATCGCGGGAGCATATTATCCGAACGATATGTATCTGGAGAGTACCCTCCAGAACGGGTTCATTCTCCCAGAGGCGTTCCTCTTCTTGGGCGGAAAAGGTCTTATCCAAGAGGAGGGTGGAATACCTATTATATACCACGCCTTCCGTGGTGCTAGGGATAAATGAATTGTCCACAATAGCGATATCTCTAATAGGCCAGACCGACTTCGATTCAGTACGGTGATCAGTGAAAGAGATAAATCAATAAAAGACCGACCCAACCCCAACTGGTGGTGGCTCCAAAACGAAGAAAGGACTTCACGTCTCTGGCGCAGCTTCATCCCTTCCTTTCCTTTGACCTCCTTCCCGTTAACTACCGTTATTTTATCTTTTTTGTTTTCATTAAGCACTTATTATTTTGTTTTTAAAATGTTTGCATCCTCAAAAAAAAAAAAAAAATCTCTAAAAAAAGAAGAGGTAGACCTCTAAGATAATAATTTTTTTTTTTATAAAGTATGTGTATTATATTAAGAATAAATAAAAGAAAATGTAAGCTGAAAGGCATAAATTAAGCATATAATATTATGTAATTTAGAGTGCTTGTGAAGAGCCAGTAAATTACATTATGTAGTAAAAATTATTAAGATAGGTTTAGCATTTAGACTAAAATTGTAAAACATAAAAAAAGACTTTGTGAATAAATGCGTCTGCAAACAAACAAAACACATAAACGCAGTATAACCGCGCGTCTGAATCACACCGGTGCGCCTTGCACCGTTATAAAATAAAGTGAAGAAAAAAAGCTAACTAAATGCCCATCAAGAAAATAAGGGAAAACATAATTAAAAAAGTGACAGTCAAAAAAAAAGGGGAAATAAAATTAAAAGTGATAATCAACAAAAAAAGTGAGTAAAGCAAAGTGGATCCCAATCAGTAAAAAAAAAAAACTAAAAAAGATTAATAAATAAATAAAAATTAAAATTAAAATAAAAATAATAATATCTATATATATATTTATTTATTATTATTATTATTATTTACTGGCCTGTAGGAACCCGGAAGTTCATGACCTCACCGACTCGGCTCCGCCATTTTTCCCTGTCCTGTGCGCTCTCCTTCCACGTTCGATCATCCGATCCGATCTCCTCGAGGTCCAATCTAACATTGTCCTCCCATCTCCGTCGCGGCCGTCCTGTCGGTCTCCTCCCCGTTAGTTTACCATCAAGAATTCTATGCACGGTCCTATCATTGCCCATTCGCGCTACGTGTCCGGCCCATCTTAATCTTCGCGACTTGATCACTCTCACTATTGTAGGTTTGCGGTATAGCTCTTCCAATTCGTGGTTGTGCGGTTTCCTCCATTGTCCCGACCCCTCTTCATATTTACCGCCAAATATACCCCTTAAAACTTTATTCTCGAATACGCGGAATTTGTTCTCTTCCCGTTTTGTGAGAGCCCATGTTTCGCATCCGTATAGAGCATTCCGGATGATTATAGTTCTATAGACACGGAGCTTTATACTACGTGATAGCAGTTTGGATTTTAATAGTTTACTGGCTGCATGCTAACTAGCGTTGCCGGAATGTAGTCTTTTGTTAATTTCCTTTGACGTTTCGTTTCTGGTCGTCAGTATCGTTCCCAGATATTTAAATTCTTTGACATTTTCAAATATCTTTCCTCTGACGTTTATATGTGTTTCCTGAGGTCCACCTGCTCTCGTCGTAATCATGTATTTCGTTTTGTCTTCGTTTATTTCTTGGCCCACCTCTTCTGCTGCTTGCATGATGATTTCACAGTTTTTACTTATAGTTTCGAGATTATCGCCCAAAACGGCGATGTCATCCGCATACGCGAGCACTTGTGTGACCCCGTTCAGGGATGGTCCGGCCGTGTTGTCGTCTTGTACCTTTCGGATAACATACTCGAGGACAGGGTTAAAAAGGCATGGTGAGAAGCCATCCACTTGTTTTAGTCCGTCCCGGATTTCAAATGGTTCTGAGAGGTGGTTTTCTATTCGAACTCGCCCTTTGTTTTCGTTCATGCAAATTTGAATGAGGGCGGCATATTTTTTCGAGATTCCCAGCTCAACCACAATATGGTAGAGTCTTTGCCTTGCGACTGAGTCGTAGGCTTTTTTGAAGTCACGAACCGTCTCTCCGTGTTCCCACTTCTTTTCCAGCAGTTGCCTTATTGTGAACATCTGGTCGCTTGTTGACCGGTTCCGACGGAATCCGCATTGGTACTCTCCCAATATTTCTTCTGCGTACGGTGTGATTCTTGCCAGTATGACATTTGTTAATATTTTGTATGTGATTGAGAGCAATGATATTCCTCTGTAATTTTCGCAATCATATCTGTCGCCTTTTTCGAAAATGGGGATGACTATTGCGGTTTTCCATTCTTCCGGAATGACTTCCTTGTCCCATATTATTTTAACCAGTTGATGGATCTTTCGAGCGGTTGCCCCTCCTCCATGCTTCATAAGCTCAGCCGGTATACAACCGATTCCGGGGGCCTTGTTGTTTTTCAATCGATTTATCGCGTGTACAACTTCGTCGAAAGGCGGCTCTGGGATCTGGGGCTCGCCTGTATGTACGTCTGGTGCGTTTCTTTGTGGTTGATGGGTGCGCACACTGAGCAGGTTTTCAAAGTACTGCTTCCATCTTGTCACGATATTTTTTGTTTCTATCACCAGACAGCCGTTTGTGTCTCGGATTATTTTGGCTCTCCCTCGGTAGCCATTTCTAATTGAATTTATGCCGGCATACATACCTCTGCTGTTCTTTGCTCTGGCATTTTCTATGATTTTTTCGATCCGAGTCTTCTCCCATTCGCGTTTTTTGCGTTTGAAAAGTCTAGTTGTTTCTTTCCGAATTGTCGCGTATCTTACTGCGTTGACTTCATCATATCCTTCTAAGTGGATCATTCTGAGGCGTTTACGTTCTTCGATCTTTGCCCTGCACTCATCGTCAAACCAAGGTTTGGACTTAGTTGTTTTCTTAAATCCTAATACCTCTTGGGCTGTTTGTTTGATTGTGTCTCTGATCGATGCCCATTTAGTGTCCACACTATTGGCTTCCTCTTCCTCACTACTACGAGGGTTGCCTTTTATATTTCGGGATTAGAGAACAAAAACAAATATTGATCATCGAAAATCACTTTATTGTTTTTCAAAATATTCCCCATGAAGATCTATACACTTGTGCATGCGTTTGAACCAATTGTCGAAGCAGTTTTGGCACTCTGATTGAGGTATCTCCAACACATGCATTCTGAATACAGCAACCGCTTCTCCAGGTGTCGAAAAACGTTGACCTCTCAGTTCGTTTTTTACGTACGGGAATAAAAATAAGTCATTCGGTGCCAAGTCAGGACTATACGGCGGATGACCCATCAAATCGATGTTTTGGGTGCTCAAAAATGCAGTTGTCGCAGCCGATGTGTGAGAGCTCGCATTGTCGTGGTGAAGAGTGATCCGTCTTCGGCGGTTGGTTTTCCTGATTTCTTGGAAGACAACTGGCAAACAAATGGTTGTGTACCACTCAGAATTGACTGTTCTGCGTTGTACTAGTGGTACGGTTGCGACATGTCCAGTTTTTCCGAAAAAACAGGCGACCATTTGCTTGGAAGTGCTTCGTGCGCGAACAACTTTTGTTGGATTTGGCTCATCTTGAAACACCCAAGTCGACTGCTGTTTACTTTCGGGCTCATACGCGTAAATCCACGATTCATCACCTGGCACGATGTCATAGACGTGTTTCGAAGCACCGCGACCGTATTTTTTGAGCATTTCTTTCGACCAATTGACACGAGCCTTTTTTTGGGCGATTGACAAATTGTGTGGGATCCAACGCGAACAATTTTTTTTTGACAGTCAAATGTTTATGCAATATTGAATGTATGCTGGTCCCATTAACGCCTAAGGTTGTCTCAATCTCACGATAGGTCACATGACGATCTTCCAATATCAGTTCGCGCACAGCATCAATGGTTTTCGGAACAACAACTGATTTTGGACGACCTTCACGAAATTCATCTTGGAGTGAACTACGACCACGATTGAATTCACCATACCATCGATAAACACTGGTCCTTGATGGAGCTTCATCGCCAAAAATTGAATTAAGTTCATCCATGCACTGTTGCTGAGTTAATCCACGCCGAAAGTTGTAAAAAATAATCGCACGAAAATGTTGACGATTTAATTCCATTTTTGGGCCGAGATGAATCTTTTAAGTTACTGTAAACAACACAAATAGCGCTCGTATGTCAAAACGTTCTGAGTGCGTATAACCTCAAAAATGTCCAACTTTACGACAGAGCTGTCAATTGCCGGATTGCAACACTAGGGTTGCCAAATCCCGAAACATAAGAGGCAACCCTCGTATCATTCTCTAGGATGCTAAATCTATTCGTTAGTTCGTCTTGATATTCCGCCCTTTTACGTAGGTCTTTTAGTTTATCAAACTCGAACTTTTTGCTTGTTTCCCGTTACTGTCCATGTGGGTTTGCTGCAAGCCGACTTCAAATTTTGCCCATCACTAGAAGCTGATCGGAGTCGCAATCTGCTCCTCTATATGATCTTACGTCAAGGACATTCGAGTGTTGTCTTTTGTATATAAGGAAGTGGTCTATTTGGTTATATATATATGTATATATATATAATGTATATATATATAATGTATATATATATATATATATATATATATATATATATATATATATATATATATATATATATAATATAAAATTGACAAAAGGCAAACTAGATCCCATTCTTTTGTGCGACGTGATTTTAACTGTGCCTTTAGTGATTGTTTCAGTACATGGTAAGTTCTGTCTTACTTAATTGGATTTTCAGTGACCAGTCCTACAGAAGTACAGAACAGCTATACTCTCCCAACAGAAGGGTGATTTCACAGGTGAGTTCTGCTATCTACCAAACAGGCCTCGCTGTAATTAGCAGACAGACAGCTGTACTCACATACTGCATTTTAGTTGTGCAAACTAAGGTCTTTTTATTTTTGAATAACTTATGGCGACAACTAATGGCGGTGATATAGAGACGAATACGGATCCAAACAGTAATGGATGTAATGATGGCTGTTTGAAGTTCGGACAACTCGGGGAGCAGATCGCAAAGTTAACAAAGACGATCAACATTCAAAAACAAAGGCATATAAATAATGCCCTGCAAGAGTTGGTGGAGGTCATTGGGTGCCTCTATGATAAGGCAGTGCAAAATAATGTAAAGACGCCATCTGCGCCGGTTGAAGCAAGCGTTGGAGACCTGCAAATTCAACCAAACCAAAACTCGCCCATAGACATAAGCATGGTTCCGGGACAGATCGGTGAAGAGTCATGGTTTACAATTGTCCAAAAAGGAAGAAGAGGAATACGATATTAAAGGATGAAAAGGCTCCAAAAAATGATACCAGGAAAGCCAACATTAAAAAAAAAAAGAAGCCACGCCCGGACGCTACAATAATATCCAAAAGCGGGGAAAAATCATATGCGGATATATTGTAGTTTGTTGGGGTTCTCTATATCACACGGAAAACCCCACCACAACCCACAGCGAACCTCACACGGCACCCCGTCACTGCGGAGAAGGATAAATTCCGGCCTCCAAGCTCCTCCAGCCCACACACGTAACTTTGTCACGGTGGATGCGAGCGAGCTACCGACAGGCCACCACTTACTCGGCCGCCATACCTGATGGTGAATACAGACCACAACTGACCACCGGACCATACCGCAACCCCCTTGTCCCTGCCGGCAACACACGCGGTACCAACAACCAGGTCCACCCCCAATTCCGACGCAAACCCTGCCACAACCTAGGAACGCGTCAAACCGACAGCTACAATTCCCACCACCGCGCCTTCGGGGACATACCAAACCCACCAGACCCCTAGCTACCTAACTCGCCTCCCGTTGCCCACCGATCTACTCCTTCCGCCCTACCTTTATTCCGTGACTACGTCACTGGGAGGAGGCGGGGGTATTGTGGGGGTGCTCTATATTACACGGAGAACCAACCCACAATTCTAACCAACCTCGACCGCTAACAGCCTGTCACCCTATAAGGCCTTGGCCATATTTAGCAAGTCCTGAGGATCGTTAAATTTTCCATAATGATTTGTTTTTTCCGGGCAAGGTCGTTAGTCTTGCGCCAGACGATCAATTACTTACTTAAGTTATATTCCTTTGTGGGGAGGAAGTATGTACCAGCATGGGTACTAGATTTACTTCCTCCTCCATCATAATTAGATTACGACGAAGCGAAGAAAACGCCAAACACCGAACAAGTAAAAATACAAAACACTGAATTTCTATTGTTAATTTTTATTTTATTTTTACGGAAGCACAGGTGAAAATTACAATGTGAAGTCAATAAAAATGCAATCTTCGAAAACTGCAGCGACTATTATACTCGACACGGCGACTATAATTTCAAACACTACACTCCGAGTATTATCGTTCCCGTCCGCGGAACGGGAGCGGAAGTCCGCACGACTATTGTCGTCGGCCGATGGAAAAGGACTTCGCGATATAAATTCGCTGAGTAGGAAATTCGGTCAGTGAAGCTGGCTCTCCTAAATAAAGGATGTATTTCCTGTTCCAAGAGAGACGTAAAGTCTCTCTTTGGGGTAACCAACAGATCTCATACAGAAGATCGCCACAGTACACATATATGTGTGTAAACTGGTTCTTTTATGGATCAAAACCATGGGAAGGAATCTAAACGAAGAAAGGAAGAGGTGCATTCATGGGATGCGAGTCTGGTAAAACAAACAAAACCGAAACTCGTCGGATGCTAGTTGCATCTTTGTTTGAGATGTATAGACGCGGCGCAATGAAGAAATGGTATTAATAGGTTTTGGCTAGATTACCAGGAAATGGTGTTTATGGCATCACTGGTAAGGGTAAGTATTGAATTCCTATTTGCATTTGCTTATGCTGTAGGATTTAATTGGTGCCAAGAGATGTGTGTATTTGTTTTAGTCCCTTGGGTGTAGGTGTGTGTAGGCCAATGTGTTTGTCTGGTGATTTATGATGCACATGATGGAGCTGGGATAAATCAACTCAAGGGTAAGGTTTCCTGATTATGCGGTTGTATTATATATGAACCCATGAATTTTCTTTCAGGTAATTTAGGATAAGATAAAGAACTCTTATAGGGGGTTTTACATGCGAAGTTATGCTTGCAGGTAAGAATTCTTTTGCAGAAGCTTGAAAACAAATATATTCGGTAAGCTTAATGCGTGCAGCATTTACAGGTGCTAATACTGTTGCATTAGCGGAAACTGATGTAGATTGGGTCGTAATAATGCGAGTTCTGCCTGATAAGGTAAAGAAAGGAATCTTACGGGAAATTATATGCGAAGAGCATGCATTAAAGGTAGGTTTTCTTTGACAGGGACTTTAAGATCATCGACTTGATCTATATGATGCGTGAAGCATTTTCAGGTACTGATGCGATTGTATTAGTGAAGTTAGGAAATTGGATGGCAGTTATGGGAGTTTTAGGTAAGTGAACCGTGGGGATTGGCGGCCCCAGTGGCGGTTGTATCTCGACTGACTAATGAGTGGAAAGAATCCATTCATCGCGTCGTGGCGGTTGAGTCATAGCAGAAATAAAATCACTGCCAATTGCTAGGAATTTCCAGAAGAGTTGCTATGCTTGCATAGGGAGTTTGTTTCCGGGAATTTCTGCTGTACTGGCTGGGATAGATTCCACGGTTGCTATGTGCACCGAGAAATTGGTTTTGGGAACACGAGCAAGTATGGGCATCAGTTTTCGGGGGAAATTGGGATTGCTTGGGTGCAAGCAAGAAATATCATTTAGATAAGATGTTAACCGAAGTGGTTTCGGGGAAATGTACGCGGCTCGGTATAGTTGGTGGTGATGGTTAATGCTCCGTTGTGGATTTGAATATGCGTTTTATTACAGCATATGAATTTCGAGGAAATTAAGATTGCTTGATCGCAAGGAAGGTGTAGCGGTTCCGCCAAACCCTACGGTCCACTTACCTAAAAAACCGCCATAATTACTACCCAACTTCCTTAAGTTCGCTAATGCAACAGTATTAGTACCTGTAAATGCTTCACGCATTATATAGATCACCATCTATAATCTTAAAATCCCTATAAAGAAAACTTACCGTTTCATGCATCCCTTCGCATACAATTTTCCGTAAGATTTCTTTCTTTGCTTATCTGGTATTCTAAACCAACTTATGATGGGAAATTTTCTTTGCAGATTGGATGGAAAATTTCCTTTTACAGATGAGGGGATGAAAAATTTGAAAAGGGGATGAGAATTTTTCAGTCTACTTAGAGAACAGTCGAAACGAAAAGTACAGTTAGAGAAACCCCAGAAGGAGGTCGGCCTGCGCCCGTGTAACAAAACGAAAAGTAGCTACTGGTGTAACAATAATCCGTAAAGTTAAGTCGTTGAATGCTGGTTGGATAGAGAGGATTATCTATTATGTTTAAAATCGTTTGTGTTTCACCAAAAATTAAATTGTACAGTGTATTTGAAAGGATCATCTGTTATGTGTAAACTCGTTTAAGTGTTTCACCTAAATTGAATTGTACAGTGTACTAGTGTAACGTAAAATTAATAAACACTTCCTACAAACAATGTGACAGAGTTTCATTTGAGTGCTGAATTTATTTTTCGTGTGTAGTTATACGAGTAGAACAGTGTTCGGCGGAACACTAACGACCTAATAGACAACATCCGCCAAAATTCCACGACGCCAATCTTCCGGCATCTCTTCTTGCTCCCATACGTGCACCACGATCTCATGAATTGTGTGATGTAAAGCTGTCCCTCCTTGTTTGATCACCTCCGGGGGCTTTATTTGAGTTGACCTATCTTTTGGCCCTTACTGTTTGCATTTGGTCTCGATATTGCATTGGTGGAGCCTCCAATTCTTCTGTAAGCTGATAATTCAGCAATTCATTGAAGTGCACTTCCCATCGCTCCAGAATGCCTTCAGGATCGGTGATTAGATTAACCTCTTTACCCTTGCAGTAAGTGCAGCGGGATCATTATGGAAAATTTAACAAGCCTCAGGACTTGCTAAATAAGGCCAAGGCCGGTTCCCGGTTGTAGCGCCGATAATGATGAAGTGCAGCGGGGTGTGTACCGCGTCATACTGTCAATTATTTGGTAGAACTTTCGCGCCTGGTGCGGACCTCCCTCTCTACATTTCTCTATTTCACAGACAAGGTTTTTTTCCCATGCACTTTTCTTTTGTCTGTACAAATAGTATACACGGTGCGCGGTGTTTCTTGTACCTCGTAACAAACCCCAGACGTTTGTTCGCATCTTAAACTATATTATAAGTTCCTATTCACAACATAAACGATTATTTTGATTCATTACTGACCTTGATATCTCTGGTTTCGTATGAAATAAATCAAACATAATACTAATGACATCAAAAACAAAAGAAGAAAAAAGACATGGTTGAGTATAATATATATATATAAACTCTGTTTCAATTATTTTAATTTTTGCTTTTCTGGGGATGAACTTGATTGTGCTGTGTTACCGACCCTTGGAGCATTATTTATCCTTATTTTATTAATATCTGCGGACCACCAAATACCAAGAAGAGTAGACGGAAGAATAATTTCTTTTCATAAAGTAAAAAGCAAATTCTGACGCACTTGCTCATTATCCATTTTCAAAGCCATCAAAAAGGATCCAACGTTCAATAATCTATATAGAATTACAATCCGATATTTCTGTTTGTGTATGTTTCACATATAATCAGAGATTGCATGTCGCTACGATGGGGGAATGAGCAATAATTACCACCGTTCGATGCTATTGTCCGCTTTGCGAGCGTAAGCATACGAAATGTTTGTAATATCAACAATATAATAATATCCTGTCGAAGAATATAAATCGAATTTCGATTTTTGGATCAGACTAAAGGGCAAAGAGCAAAAACAGTATTAAGTAAGCAGGACACGGTCACAGGCGCGGGAGAAATTCAGTCGCCGCCAGGGAGATTATGCAAAATTGCGTATTGGAAACTTGGATCTGGTTTCTTTATACTTCGTTTATTTGTATTCGAAATGGGTCCGGCAGAGTAATGAAAGAAAATACAAATTAAAGGACAGTTCTATTTTCAAACCGAGGCCAATTCAAATTAGTGCCCCCTTAAAGGTTTTCATTTAATTGTGGCAACTACTACTTAAAAAAAATTTTGAACAAAATGAAAATTGTGTATTTTCTATTTTAAATGTTCAGCACTTGATATTGCGTCAGAGGAGATTTGTATCTGTAATAGCGTAGTAAAATGTCACATACTTAATCCGTCTTCGAGGGCAAAGTGAATTACTTGTTTGTATGACGTTAGTGTTCCTTATATAATAAGCATCTTATGGAGTAAGTAGATGGAAATGAATTTAATTTTAACAGAGCATTTCAAAACTTTCTTTGTCGCTCAGTATACATGTAAGCCTTAAGACGGTGATTCAGGATATTGGAAAAATGTTGTATTAATTGTTTTAAATAATAATTTAAATAGTAATTTTAGGGTTGTGCCACACGAAATGTCCAATTTTCGCTCAATCGGAAATAATAAGTGCTCGAGTGAACATCTTTGCCAGACCGTTATATGTTCTTCTTTTATAACTTAAAGTGTGCTTGACGTTTGAGAATTTTAGGGTTCGTTGCAAGTACAGTTATTTTTTTTTTCTGGGAACTGTTTCCATGCTGTCAGCAGTTCAAATTCGAACCCTCTTCCTTTATGAATTTAAAATGGGACATAATGCGTCATTGGCAATGAAGAACGTTAATGGCGCACGTAGAGGTGAACGAACGCACTACACGATGTTGGTTTGGAAAGTTCCATTCGGGAGATTTCAGCCTCGAAAATGAACCACGCGGGAAACAGGAAACGTAAGTTGACCACTATGTTTTAAGAGCAACGATGGATGCGTACTCAACGAAATCGGGGCGGGAGATTGCACAAAGCATGGGAGTATCCCCAATGACAATAAATCGACACCTTTCTCTCGTAGGAAAGGTAAAGAAACTCGATAAGTGGGTACCCTATGAACTGAACGAGTCCCAAAAACTACGCCGCCTGGAAATCTGCGCATCGCTTAGATTAAGAAAGATTTTGTATGATAACCGTAAAAGACCTGGGCGGTGGCTGGATGCCGGTGAAAATCCAAAACACACCTCCAAGACCGATCTTCACCCAAAAAAGGTTATGGTCACAATTTGGTGGACATCGAAAGAACCAATCCACTTATCATTTCTTCAACCAGGAGAAACGATAAACGTAATTAAATATTGTGAGGAAATCGACATGATGATCATCGGCACTACAACCGGAAACCGGTCTTGGCCTTATTTAGCAAATCCTGAGGCTTGTTAAATTTTCCATAATGATTTGTTTTTTTTTTCCGGGCAAGGTCATTAGTCTTGCGCCAGAGGCTCCCCGACGGGGAAACGAACCCCGGTCTCCCACGTAACAGGAGGGTATACTAATCACTATACTAATCACTATACTATCGAGGAAATCGACATATTCCATGCCAAATTGGTTGAAAAGCAACCTGCGTTGGGCAATAGGCACGGCCCGATACTTTTAATACCTCACAAATAATGGTGCAAAAACTGTTGCAGGTAAAATTTTTTCCGCATCCACCGTACTCTCCTGACATTTCACCAACGGACTACCATCTTTTCCGGAATCTGGATTCATTTTAACGGCAGAAAGTCTTCCGGAACCGACCACAGGCCATAAAAGCCGTTGAAGATTTCATTGCCTCAAAAAGTCAGCACTTCCAGGGAAAAGGATTATTTTACCTTGTATCACGTTGAAAGAAGGTCATAGGATCACATCTTGATTGATTAAAAATGTACGGAAATAAAATATTGGCTTTTAAATTTTTGCTATAAAAGTGCACATTTCATGTGGTACAACCCAATAAATCAGCCATTATTTTTCAAAGTAGTATAGTCCACCAGTGGCTCCTCGACAGTATAGTAGTTAGTATACCCGGCTGTTACGCGCGAGACCGGGGTTCTATTTCCTGTCGGGGAAACTCTGGCACAAGACTAATGACCTTGCCCGGAAATAGCAAATCATTATGGAAAAATTTAACAAGCCTCAGGACTTGCTAAATAAGGCCAAGACCGGTTCCCGGTTGTAGTGCCGATGATTAATTATTATCTTATTTAAAAATGTTTAAAAAAAGATTTTTAACAAACATGAAATTACTATATTGCTGCTGTAACCATTATGTCAAAAAAATTACCGTTTATTGGTCATTTAAATAGCCTACTTAAAGGGATTGTCAATATTCTTCGCTAAGTTGCCTTCTGTCCTGCCGTCATGTTTGAGCTATCATTTGGTTTGTTTACAGTACGCATTTTCTGGAATCAACTTCACATTTACTATGTATAGTATGGTAGGAAGGCCCTACCATTAAAACTCAAAAACTGTTCCCTCCCTCCTTTAACGTCTTTCGTGGCAACGATATTCATAGATCTTGTTCTGACTCCCTCTGCCGTGTTGTGCTACTAGCTATCGATGGTATACTTGCTTCATCCCTTATTGCTATCTCTTCTCTCACGAACTCGATCATGCCTCAATGAAACGAATATTTCTCCTAAAATCTATATACGTCATTTGTTTTTATATTGTTCTATCGCAAACCATCGAATCATATGACCTCGCAATAACTGCAATCGGCTACTTAATCGAGATGAGGATTTCCCTAGACGATATTATAATCCTTGACGACTTTAAACTCCCTCAACTCCAATGAACGCTATCAGATGATCAATCCTCTCATACCCCACCAGTGTCAAGCAATGTCTCCTTATAGATCGTCACAAGAACTCAAACCTCTGTAAAGTAAGTTATGTCCCAAATCATATAGACAGCCAACTGGACCTGGTATTTATAACTGATCCCAATAATTCTTCAGTTGCCCTCAATCCTCAGACCTTTTAAATGATTGACAATCACCATACCCAAGTCCTCCCATACTCACCCCGTGACTTACATTATCGGTTTCATCGCCCCCGTGGTATAAAATAAGAGGAATAAGTTATGGAATGGATGGAATTCCTTATAACGCGTTTTCCCCTAGACTACTCCAACTACATCGGTTCCTTTTCTGAATTCATCAAACTTTATAACTCTCGGTGCCTCAATTATCTTATTAAAACACAAACCAACTTAATTAGTTCCCCCAAAAGTTATTTCCGCTGAGTTAATTACAAACGCAAATCTGATGCTTACCCCAATTCTCTTTCCTATAACTCGACTACTTTAACCGATCCCCAAACGATCGGCAATTGTTTCGCTTCATTCGCTTGAAATCTTGCAATTTCCTACACCTTGGGCTAGCCCATGCTATTACGAGGGTTGCCTTCTTTATTTCGGGATTAGAGAACAAAAACAAATATTGATCATCGCAAATCACTTTATTGTTTTTCAAAATATTCCCCATGAAGATCTATACACTTTTCCATGCGTTTGAACCAATTGTCGAAGCACTTTTGCCACTCTGATTGAGGTATCTCCAACACATGCATTCTGAATGCAGCAA
This sequence comes from Microdon myrmicae, assembly GCA_963931805.1. Lineage (NCBI taxonomy): Eukaryota > Metazoa > Arthropoda > Insecta > Diptera > Syrphidae > Microdon > Microdon myrmicae. Next base: position 236,376,320 of record OZ007497.1, on the reverse strand, counting down.
CCGCTTGTTCAGGTGTCGAAAAACGTTGACCTCTCAGTTGATCCGTCTTCGGCGGTTGGTTTTCCTGATTTCTTGGAAGACAACTGGCAAACAAATGGTTGTGTACCACTCAGAATTGACTGTTCTGCGCTGTTCTAGTGGTACGGTTGGGACATGTCCAGTTTTTCCGGAAAAACGCGACCATTTGCTTGGAAGTGCTTCGTGCGCGAACAACTTTTGTTGGATTTGGCTCATCTTGAAACACCCAGACAGTCGACTGCTGTTTCCTTTCGGGCTCATGCGCGTAAATCCACGATTCATCACCTGTCACGACGTCATAGACGTGTTTCGAAGCACCGCGACCGTATTTTTTTAACATTTCTTTCGACCAATTGACACAAGCCTTTTTTTGGGCGATTGACAAATTGTGTGGGATCCACCGCGAACAAATTTTTTTGACAGTCAAATGTTTATGCAATATTGAATGTATGCTGGTCCCACTAACGCCTAAGGTTGTCTCAATCTCACGATAGGTCCATGACGATCTTCCAATATCAGTTCGCGCACAGCATCAATGGTTTTCGGAACAACAACTGATTTTGGACGACCTTCACGAAATTCATCTTGGAGTGAACTACGACCACGATTGAATTCACCATACCATCGATAAACACTGGTCCTTGATGGAGCTGCATCGCCAAAAATTGAATTAAGTTCATCCATGCACTATTGCTGAGTTAATCCACGCCGAAAGTTGTAAAAAATAATCGCACGAAAATGTTGACGATTTAATTCCATTTTTGGGCCGAGATGAATCTTTTAAGTTACTGTAAACAACACAAATAGCGCTCGTATGTCAAAACGTTCTGAGTGCGTATAACCTCAAAAATGTCCAACTTTACGACAGAGCTGTCAATTGCCGGATTGCAACACTAGGGTTGCCAAATCCCGAAACATAAGAGGCAACCCTCGTACCACATACCATCTTTCTATTCCCATATCTTTGGTGGCCATAATGTTAGTTTAAGTAACAACAGAATTGCAATTCTGCAAATCTCAGATTCCATCCTATTACACGCATGCATGCACCTATACACTAAGGTTGCATGATATTGCTATACACAATCCTAAACACCAAATAGCATATGCCTGATGTTGTCATCACCTAGAATCAGTTGACACCTGGATCTGTTTCCCGAAATTTTCGCCTAGCCTTGGGGTAAGCTACAGCTAGAGTAGATGTAATGTTGCCATCTCAAGGTGAATGGCGACAATTTTGCAAGGTTGCAATTCCCATCGTCATTAGCATGGACTACGCCTAAACTATCATCGAGTAACGATCTCAATATGAACTATCCGATCGCGGGAAGGAAAATGATATTAAATTTGAATTTCGGCACTATAAAAATTGTTTTGTTCGAAGTTAAATGCGGGCATTAATAGATCGATCGTTAGACCATAGAGTCATGTTGTACTGAGTATCGTAATCTAAAAACGAACTTGTATTTCGAAAATAACAAAATGTTAAAAGGACAGCAAGAGTAATTTAAAATAAAAACGGAAATAAACTGGATGTAAACGAAATCAACGGGAAAATTGGAATGGAAGACATCTTCCAACCAACTATAGGTAAAGAAAGCCTATACGATGTTTCAAATGATAATGGAATTCGAATTATCACGTTCGCAGGGTCAAAAGATCTGGTAGTGAAAAACACGCTGTTGAAGCACACCAAATTCATAAAGCCACATGGATATAAAACGACGGCGTAACGCGTAACCAAATAGACCACATTATTTTCCGGACTGTTGGAAAACAGCAAAAGTAATACCTATCCTGAAACCCGGCAAACCGAAGAACAGGCCCGAAAGCTACAGACCTATTAGTCTACTTGGCTGTCTGAGTAAGCTCCTAGAAAAAATCATTAAGGAAAAGATTGGTCGTTTCGTGGAAGCAAATAACATCTTACCAAACTTTCAGTTCGGTTTCCGTAGTGGTCACAGCACAATCCACCAAGTATTGCGCATTAAAAACCACATAGCTGGTAAATTCATCGACAAAGAGTCAACGGGACTGGTTCTTCTAGACATCGAAAAAGCCTTTGATACGGTATGGCACGATGCCTTGATTTATAAGCTATAAAACTTAAGCTGCCAATACCGCTTATCAAAATTATCTAGAGCTTTCTTCGTTCGAGAAAATATGTTGTGAGTATAGGAACCGACAAATCCTCTACTCACCAAATCCACTATGGTGTACCCCAAGGCTCGGACCTTGGTCCCATATTATTCACATTGTTGTCGCAGATTTACCATGTCTAGGTGAAAACATTGAGGTAGCTATGTTTGCCGATGATACGGCTATTTTCTCTTCGGGTGCCTTATTCCCTAACGTCTACAACTCTTTGCAAGCAGCTCTTGACAAACTAGCAGTATATTACAGGAAATGGAAAATAAAACAGAAGCTGTCTGGTTTTCGAGATGTAGGAAACTCTGCTACCTACCAAATGGCACTAAACTCAGTATGTGTGCAGTTGATATTGATTGGTCCGAAGACTGTAGATAACTAGGTATTATTCTAGATAAAGAACTTATCTTCCAAAAACACATCACTACCACAATTGACAAAATAAACAAGTCGTAAGAGTTATGTATCCATTAGTGTGTAGAAAGTCAAAGCTTAGCCTCGAAAATAAAATTATATAATAATTTTTAAAGCCATTTTTCAAGCTATACTCCTGTACGGCGCCCCTGTATGGTGTAATTGTGCTCGCACACACAAAATAACATTGCAAAGGTGTCAAAATAAAATACTGAACATGTTGCTAAATCTGCCATGGCATTATTCGACACACGTTAAAACGGTAGAATTCCTTATTGACAAACTCAATCGGAACTTCTTCGTCAATTGTTCTTTTTCTGACAATGTTCTCGTTTCCTGTCTTGCGTTATCCTACATCACTACATACTCGTATGTATGTATGGGGATTGACAAGCAAAAATAAAATAAAAAAACGAATCAAAACGTACAAACATAAAAAAGGAATACAAATAAAAATAAAAATTAAAAAGTAATTGGGAATTGGGGATAGGGGGAAGGAAAGTGGTGCGCTTGAGGGGCATACTATGTTTGGGAACATATAATTGTGGGGGTATACTACTATACTTTATGGAGAACCAACCCACAATTTCAACCACAATTTCCGCCTTATTTCGACCGCTTTCAGCGTGTCATATCATCCCCTATCCCACCGTTCAGTAATTAACCTGCAAAATATGTTCCCCAGAGGACGCATAACTAAACTCATTATCCTATGCAGATAATGCATAATTGGGTTTAGCTATCTTTTCGCCATACGGCAACTCCATTTCGCCAACCCATGAGATTTTCACCGGAAATCGCATCATGTCGGTTAGCCACGGCATAGTCTGATCAAATGACGCGGTTGCATAATCATGCAATCGCTGGGGAAATTATTAAAGTATTTAATTTGGTTCTCATGATCAGATTTCCCTAGCCAAGTCGGCGTCCTACTCACTTTCTCCAGACACTACATTCGCTGGGGATCAATGATCTCTTTTCACAGGTGAATAGCCACAGAACATTTTCCTCTCCTTCCCGTTTCTATCTTCCCGGGGTTCAATTCACTCTGAGATCACCACAGTCATCGCGCTAGGGCAGTAGGTCATCCTCAGAGACTGCGTTGATACAAGCACGCAAGCTAAGCCAACCCCGAAGGCATTGCGCTCTCTCTTTTGTTCTTTTCATCCTTCGCATGTCCAGCGACTGTCAAATGATGTGCAAGTATTATTCACCTCACTGAGACGTGCAACTGAAAAGATTTATGAGAGAGTGCGATGATGATTGGCTAATAGCTGTGCAAATCCAGAATTACCCAATCATCCCTAATTTCAATCAGTCGCTTTACATCCACCACCGGTAACGGTTACGCCGCACCGCGCCAGGTTTCACCTCTCGAGTCGTTCAGTCGCCATTCAGTCATTACGGCAGTTGGTCACGCCGCACCAAATTTAAAAATCATTTCTCGTAGCGCACACCCACGTTACAAAAAGTCGAATATTGTCGTTGCGCGAGTCACATATCAACACCAATGTGCTCACATGCTTTTGGGTAAATACTTAATTACCGCGGTCACAGTGTCGAGAAGGAAGTTTATTTTTTTTTCAACTTGTATAATACCTGTAAAAAAAAAAACAATTTAATAACAGTAAATGATAAGTTCTAAGTTAAGTGGAAAAAGAAAAACAATACAATAAAAAAACGATTAAAAGAAGGAAAATAAAATTAGTCTCTATCGATACCAGTTGGTGTTTCTGTGTTTTGTTTCCCCTCGGTGCCGCAGTTGTTAGTGGGAAGGAAGTGAATCACGCGCCCGTGTCTGGTGCAAAACTTCTTAACCCCCATATAGTCCTTTCTTCATCACTGATCCACCACCAGTTGGGATGGGATCGACCTTTTATCGACTTATCTCTTTCACTGATCACCATACTAAACGGAGGCTATCTGGAATATTAGATATCGTTGTCATGGAGAATTCGGTTATCCCTGGCCCCACGGAAAGCGTGGTAAATAATAGGCACTCCATTTTCGTCTTGAGTAAGTCCTTTTTTATCCAAGAAAGGGAACGCTTCTGGGGGAATGAACCCACTGTGGAGAGTAGTCTCCATATACATATCTTTGGGATAGAATGCTCCTGATATGAAATCATTTTCACTGCCCTTTGCCCTTGTTGTGTGACCATGAATAATCTTGATAATAATGTTATCTATTCTGTTTAGTCCTGATTTGTCATACAAGACTTTATTGGGACAGTATTTCTTATATTGCGACTCTGGGGTTCTGTACATGCCGCAGCAGGAACGCAAACACTGCTTCTCGGGCACCCGAAACTTCTCCATGTAGAATGGGGATACGTTATACCATAACGGACAGCCACACACTAATATTGATCTGATGACTACCGAGTATGAAATAATTTTCACCTTGGGGTCAAGAATACTACTACGGAAGAGACTTCGTGTCATTGCATATGCGTTTTTAGTTGCTGTATGGTTATCAAAGTAAAGATAATGATCAAGCCAGATACCAAGTTATCTGACTACAGTTTTTACTTGTAGCGGAAGATTATTACTTCCTGCAATGGGACGTTTTTTTTTTTTTTTAATTCCGTTTTGTATCCCTTGATGACCTGGACCGGGGCGTTCTGAAAAGGATAGTCTTTGTTTTTTGGAAATCTATTTTTAACTTCCAGTCGTCGCAACAACGGTTGATTTTGTTGGAATCATCTTGCTGTTGTTGACATCAATCTTTCTTCCAGCTCTATACATCACAATGTCGTCGCATACGCAATTGCATCGTTGAGAGAACCCACTAGATCACTAGTGTAAATGTTAATAAAATGGGGGAATTCACTGCTCCCTGTTGTAAACCGTTTTTGATGTGGAAGGTCTTGTTAGAGATTATATCTCCACATTTCACCACAAATTGTTTACCCATTATCATATCGTAAATAATGTATAATAAATATTCGGGCATATCTAGATTTGATAACGGTGTCGAAAACCTTTTCAAAGTTAACCAAACAGGCCCCTGAGCATTGTCGCTTCGCCTTGTTCCTTGTTCCTCTATGTCGGAAACTGGTTTTGTCGCAGGATGAACTATGTCATGTTGCGACCAGAAACCCAACTGGTTGTTCGGAATAATACCATTATACTCACACTAGTTAGTCAATGGTTTATTTATAATTTTCTCGAATACCTTGCTGATGTTCGGAAGCAACTAATCGAGCGAAGATTCGTTGGATTGCTCCTGTCCTTCCGTTTTTGGGGATGAGATGGACTACTGCAGTTTCCATTGAGTTGAATAATATGCATTATATAGAGCGTTATTGAACAAAATAGTGTAAACCTTCACTACTTCAAGAGGTAAATGCGTTAGACCAATGTTTAGAATACTATCTAAGCCAGAAGATTTTTTGTTCTTAATGGATCTAAGAATGTCCGTCAGTTCATCCTCCTGTACAAATATGTTAGTGTTTAGATTTCTAAGCGGGAAATCCGCTCTATTATTTTCACTAAAGATAGTGAAACGTCGACTTAAGAGACGCCAATTGTTAAGTTCATTGCGTAGCGAAATATGTTTTTCATCATCATCATCGGCACTACAACCGGGATCCGGTCTTCGCCTTATTTAGCTAATCACGAGGCTTGTTAAACTTCCGTAATAATTTATTTTTACGGGCAAGGTTATTAGCCTTGCGCCACGAAATATGTTTTTGGAGAGCCCTATTTTCCAGGTCAATATTAGAATGACGTGATTTGTTCAATCTATACACTGCTTCGAAACAAGCACCAATTGAGTTCGCTTTGTCTTGCGGGTCCTGGACTATAATGAAGTCTTCGTTAGAGTTAATGTGTTCCAGTGTAAGTCCTGCGTTCAGCAGGGTTTGACAATTCTCGGGAGTATGCGGAATTCGCAGACATGGGATGCCATTATAATCTTTCCTTCGAAAGAGTTTATTTATTTGTGGGAACGTATTCGGTACACTGGCTTTGATGGCTTGAATTCTCTTGTTTCATTCTTTATTAGTTACTGATGTATAGTTGTCACGGATCAGTTTTTGGAGATTTTTAATTAATGACTTAATTGTTTTTATTTCCTGGCTGTTTGGATCGCTGAACTGTCTGTACAGTAGTTTTAACTTAGAGAGCACAATACTCGTTTGCCTATACAGCTCGTCGATCGTTGAATTTCTGTATCGGTTTGTATGGCTCTCTATGTGAGACACTTTTGGGATAGAACGATTAATTGTACTAGTAACAATGTTGTTCATCGTCGAAAGATAATGATCAATTTCGTCATTATGAAGATTTCTGTCAGTTGGTGGATCCATGTCATTGGAGCGTAATTCTTTTTTTATTATCCGATCAAAGGGCGACCAGTGTGCTTGTCCGAAATTAAAAGAATGTATCTGTTTATACTGCTCAAGTAGTGACTGTTTGTTTGGGCCATGTATTACGGCACCAAGTCCATACTGATCGCTATCGTTCTCGTTTGTACGAAAACAATTTCGAGTAGTTAGGTCCGTATCTAATAATTGTATTCGCTCGTCCAGCAACAGTAAATCCAAGAAGGAATTTCCCCTTGGATATGACGGTGTTCTTGTGGCGTACTATTCTAGTTTATGTTCGATAGCGTTTGTTTGCCACCAGTCGAACAACGCATTGCCTCTTGTGTTTGTGATAAGGTTACCCCAGCACTGTGCTTGGAATTCAAATCTCCCGCAATAAAGAAATAATTATTTTCCGAGTCTAACTTGAGACTTCGAAAAGGGTATCAACATGTTATGATTAGAGTGTGGGTTCGTCTGGAAACATGGTCGAATAGATAATGTGTGTTCGAGCCACTTGTTCCGTCAGTTTTTTTCCGATCACTTCAAATTTTTTATCAAACGCAACAAACTGTTCTTGTATGGACAGTAATATTGATGTTATATCAGTTTGTGCCTCTGGAGCAGACGTTTTAATGATATTGCGTTCTTGAACTAAGATTGGTGCATTTTTTACTCCACCTGTCATTTGGGCGTATGACACATTTGGTGCCACGAAGTTGTTGTAAGAGCGAGTTTTCATCAGTTTCTCTTCTTCAAACCAAACTCCACACTGACACTATGTTCTTAGGAGGGACTGAAAATATGTTTTTATTCTTTTCATTTTTAAATAGATTAAACTGACGCTACGTTCTTAGAACCGATTGAAAATAGGTTTTTATTCTTTTAATTTTAAGTAGACCAAACTGACACCATGTTCTTAGGAGTGATTGAAAATGTGTTTTTATTCTTTTTATTTCTAAATAGACTAAACTGATACTTTACTCAGCATATACCACCGCCACGAACACACAATAGTCCCGAACCAACCCTCTATAGTTTTTGTTTTCCTCCCCGAATGAAAATGTTCATCTTTCGTCCTGCAGATCGAAGGAAATCTCTTTTGTTCTGCATGACCCTTTTTCCCAGTCGCCGCTTCCTCTCATTATCCTTTCGGCGTCGGTTCAACAACACAACGGGACAATCAGCCAAGGATCTTGCAAATGTGCATTTATGATCCTTTTTGTGGGTGTTCGTTCAAAAGAGGTATGTATTAACGGGTGGTTGGTTTTGGACGTAACAATTCCTTTTTTTTTTTTTGTTAAATTCTTCTTTCGAAGCGACTTAGAATTATCACTTTATTCATATCTGTCCGAGTTTTCTAGTTTTCTATACTTCTCGCGAAAAACGTTGGTTTTACGAGGGTTGCCTTTTATATTTCGGGATTAGAGAACAAAAACAAATATTAATCATCGAAAATCACTTTATTGTTTTTCAAAATATTCCCCATGAAGATCTATACACTTTTGCATGCGTTTGAACCAATTGTCGAAGCACTTTTGCCACTCTGATTGAGGTATCTCCAACACATGCATTCTGAATGCAGCAACCGCTTCTTCAGGTGTTGAAAAACGTTGACCCCTCAGTTTGTTTTTTACGTACGGGAATAAAAAGAAGTCATTCGGTGCCAAGTCAGGACTATACGGCGGATGACCCATCAAATCGATGTTTTGGGTGCTCAAAAATGCAGTTGTCGCAGCCGATGTGTGAGAGCTCACATTGTCGTGGTGAAGAGTGATCCGTCTTCGGCGGTTGGTTTTCCTGATTTCTTGAAAGACAATTGGCAAACAAATGGTTGTGTACCACTCAGAATTGACTGTTCTGCGTTGTTCTAGTGGTACGGTTGCGGCATGTCCAGTTTTTCCGAAAAAACAGGCGACCATTTGCTTGGAAGTGATTCGTGCGCGAACAACTTTTGTTGGATTTGGCTCATCTTGAAACACCCAGACAGTCGACTGCTGTTTACTTTCGGGCTCATACGCGTAAATCCACGATTCATCACCTGTCACGATGTCATAGACGTGTTTCGAAGCACCGTGACCGTATTTTTTGAGCATTTCTTTCGACCAATTGACACGAGCCTTTTTTTGGGCGATTGACAAATTGTGTGGGATCCAACGCGAACAAATTTTTTTGACAGTCAAATGTTTATGCAATATTGAATGTATGCTGGTCCCACTAACGCATAAGGTTGTCTCAAGCTCACGATGGGACACATGACGATCTTCCAATATCAGTTCGCGCACAGCATCAATGGTTTTCGGAACAACAACTGATTTTGGACGACCTTCACGAAATTCATCTTGGAGTGAACTACGACCACGATTGAATTCACCATACCATCGATAAACACTGGTCCTTAATGGAGCTTCATCGCCAAAAATTGAATTAAGTTCATCCATGCACTGTTGCTGAGTTAATCCACGCCGAAAGTTGTAAAAAATAATCACACGAAAATGTTGACGATTTAATACCATTTTTGGGCCGAGATGAATCTTTTAAGTTACTGTAAACAACACAAATAGCGCTCGTATGTCAAAACGTTCTGAGTGCGTATAACCTCAAAAATGTCCAACTTTACGACAGAGCTGTCAATTGCCGGATTGCAACACTAGGGTTGCCAAATCCCGAAACATAAGAGGCAACCCTCGTAGTATTCGGATAATTAAGGTTGGAGGATTCATCATCATCATCAGATAAATCATCTAGAAATTTCTTGATTACCTTGGTTTAGTTGGAAATTGGCCTCACGGAATCCAAATCGCGATTGACTATATGATCCGAAGCGACAGAATACCAACAATTCTTTTCGTCGCTTCGGTGACCATATAAGGTAAGATTTAGCTTTTGGGTCCAGCAAACAAGACAAAAAAAGGGGTGAAACACACACACGATGATTGCTTCTGCAGCTCAACGTGTGTATCCACAAGTATGCAGGCATAGGATCCTTTCGATCTACATGACTGCAGCTGCTGGGTATCTCATCAAAAAGGGGTTGAAATGTTTACACGATCAACGACTGCGTAAAGCATTATAGCTGATTGCGTACATTTTGCTGGCATATCCTCGTAGTCGAATTCTAGGCATGCTATGTTGAGGAAAGATACACATTTCCTGCAGGTGTGTGGCTGGCGCGCAAAAGAATATCGTGTAGATATTGCACGGGCAATATTGGACCAAATTGCGTTTACGTGCGGAGGATGCGACCCGAGACATGCATAATGTATTTGGTTGGGTTCATGTTGGTCGCGTGATGGTGCGACCAAACTGCTTGTTGAAATTTAGCATTTGTTGCTGGTGGAATTTCATGTCAGCAAGAATTACTGTTTTACAGGTTTTTCTAATGGAAGGTAAGTACACGCTTTTCATGTTGTAGGGCGCGCGAGGAAACGGTTACATGGTGGTAAATGGGCAGGTAAGTAGCGACGTTCGAAAGAACCGCCACAGGGCAATGCTAGGGTTGGGAAGTGCTTCATGGTCTTAGTGGAAGATTTTGCGGGTACCGCAATTACTTGGTGGAGACTGGTTCAAAAGAGGTATGTATTAACGGGTGGGTGCTTTTTGACGTAACACTGGGCACTATGGGTGTTGTCTTCGTCTTCGCTATTGGCACTCAAAGTCTCTGTATCCTTGTTTTCATTGGTTTTAAGGCGTTTCGCCTTAAGGTTTAGATCTGTATTTTGCCTTCTCCGAAGCACCGTTTTGGCATCCATTTGAATTACGCCCATATTATGGACCACGTCTTCTCACTTTTTTTTTTTTGTTATCGTTTTCTTATTGCGCGAGTGCCAGATAGAAAATCACGTTCAAGAATTTGTCTATACTATATATATGCTTCATTGTGTTCTTGAGTATATTCATACATAGCTACAAGACGAGCGAGAGGCAACTCTACAAAATGAGCTAGAACACGCGCTGAATCACGGTTGAAGCACTGTAACAAGCGTGTTGAAACTGGAGGAAAAAATATTGAATAAAAAAAAAAAACAAAAATAGTCAACGATATTATCTTCGGGCAGTTAGGAAACTTATTGTCGTTATGAGTATATATGCAAAGCTTACGCAATTTCCTGATACTTTTATAACTCAATTTGGTTTGTTCCTCTACGTTCCCACCCCAATCCCTCTCGTGTATGAGAGATTGAAAGCGTGATAGTGTAATCCCAGTTTACCCGTTTTAAATATATAAAAAAATTTCTATCCGTGTGGTATTCATTCATTCATGTTGTATATTCTTAAACAAATTCCTATAAATGAGAGAAATCAATGCATCTTATATTAATACAAATACACCTATCTGTGAATAATCAAAAAAAAAAAAAAAAAAAAATTGGTTTAAAACATTTTTTTCATGGTTGAATAAAAAACGATCAAACGTTCAAACGATATGAAGGTATATTTATAATATTGTCAATCCTTTTCTTGTGACACCTATGATTTATTATTCATCTCCAAGGTAATTTAAATTGATTGCTCGCTTGTATTGCTTTTATTGAGGTGCGAGAATTGTGTGTACCACATATGTTATATAATGAATATCGGTTAATTATCACACCCCCCCCCTCTAAAATACATAAAATCCTGGCCAATACATATCATTTCCCAATACATATAAGTAACATCTCCAAAAATCCCAGTAGATAATATTTGGTTTGCAATAAGGTCCCAAATTTTATAGACTGAACGCAACAATAGTTCCCCTAATTTCGTTTCCTCACAATGGCAACAGTTCCTGCATTCCAAAGGAAGCGAAAAAAAAAAAAAACGGAATTGTATTGGCGGACAACTGGCAGGATGAAGTCTCTTAAAATTGTGCCGTGAAAGCGTTTGGTTGTGCTCCCCGAGCATATGCAAATTAGAAAAGAAAAAAAAAACAAATGGTTTAAAATTAAAATTAACATTATTTGTGAAATAGAATTAAATGATTGTGTCTTACATCAATAACATTAAAACTAACATTATTTGTGAAACAAAATAGACTAAATGAGAATTAAAACTATTAATAAAAATGAAATGAAAGTAAATTATAAATACCGAGTTATCATTTGCCAAACCCGCATCGCACCACATCCACCTGCAGCAGAAGCCGAAACCACCCACGTCTCAACTATCAAGACCAATCCGGGGTAAGTTTTGTGACTCAAGGTATAAAAACAATTGTTACAAAAAGAAATATAACACATATTAAACATCAAAATTAAAATATTTTTTAAGCCTTGAATGTAAGCATGTTTAGCCTTTTTGAACTCCACCACCTTATGCTGTGGTCGAAAGTTGTACACCATAAGCTACACATCTATATCGTTAGGCAGAGGAAATTCCCGCTGCACTTATCGTGAAATCAAAAGTGGACTGATGAGTCGTCAAAGCGTGTTATCGCTCCTAACCACGAAGACTCTTTGCCCACTAAGGAGAGAGCTAAAAGAAAATCCACAATTAAGCTAAATATATGCAAAAACCAATTTATCGAATTAATTTTAATGAGAAGATGTTTGTGCAGTCGATGCAAGCACATGAAATATTCGACGAATCAAATTGTTTACTGCGTGATAAAAAAGAGAACCACTTCAGCAACACCTCCTTAGCAGCGGACCATGAAATATCCTTTCTTGTTTAAATTCTAGTGAGGTAGCTCAGTGATGGAGTCCAATGATTGCCTGTGTATTCTCTTCGTTCTGTTTACTTTATGCAGAAAGAATAGGCTCCTTCATCACATCCTTATTTCAAAACTACATTATATGAGATTTCGTAACAATTCTGATGGTCGTCGTCTTTGTCGCCGCTGCCGTCGGTCGACCTGTCGCCTTTGAGGATAATTTGAATGAGGGTCAGCTAGCTAGCCACCAGTGGAAGCAGCAACAGCAATAATACTAGAACCGGTGATAGAGCTAGTAGTTGTGTAAAAGCTTTAATACACATCCAGTTCACTGGTTTACGTCACAACATTGTGTGGGCGGCTGCTGATGGCGCACCCACTGATATTAACTATTGAGAACCGTAAAAGCTTCTCCCATCAAAGGGGCATGAACTAACACATCTACAATAACATATAAATGAAGTTAGAGTTTGGAAACATGCGCACAGGATAATCCCAAATCAAGAGAAAAAGAGAGTTGTGTTCCTGGTAGGAATGTTGTCATCATTCCGAAGCATCACCACAGTTACTTATGCCTTATCTGTCGTCATAGAGCTCACAAAATGAATCACCGATGAACTTTTCCCTTCATCCATGAGCAACACCCACACAATATGCTCACACATACAAAATCATTTACAGACAAAAAGAAGCACCAGAAAGTACGACGGGGACAAGAAATCCCAACTCAACTAGCAAGAACGGGAACGTGCATTCGTATGACTTAACACCGGCAGAAGGATAGGAGAATATCCTTTTGGCTGCCATCCGCGACATTGTGTTGTGTAGTCGTTCTTGCGGATATACACAGCAGCAGCAGTAGTCAGAGCCGCACACAGATAGAACGGAGCCGAGCCAGGCGAACAATTTGTGTGTTTGCAAACAGAAATATTAGAAAAAAATATATAACGAACTGAATCAACAACAACAACCGAACACCATATATTGTTCGCATCATCGGAAAGGATATCGTCTTCGAAGGTGCTCAGTGTTAAATCATTCGCGATTCATCCCTTTAAGAAAGATAACACGGAATTTAGATCCTCGTAGGAGATCTAAAATAAATATTCATATTTTTGTTTATTGTTGTTATTTTGTGCCTCGAGTTGTACTCCACCTCAACCAATAAAACGGGAAGACAACGACTGTTGCAAAACCGCGTAATGGCCAGGCTGGCCCACCCCATCAGGGTGGTCGTACAATAGCTACATTCCACATGTATCTGTTCTAAGTAACCAATCGAAATACTTTCGCAATTCAATCTCATTCTGCATTGAGATCGTATCGAATAGAAAAAGATTCACTCACCCCAAAACAAACAAGAATATCCAATAAGAAACTAGGATGTAATAAATCCGTACCCTTCTTAAAACCTACCTGCAAGAGAAAATTTTGTGAATTCATTTAACTTACGAATATACATGTGTGTTGAAAGTGCCCTCCCATATAAACCCAGTGATTTGAAACAAGTGGTTGACGAATAAAGTGAGTTCATACCCAACGCATCCATATACCAAATCAGTTCAAGTGCAGATAGTTCCTCTTAGATTATAGTAATCAAATATTCATCTAAAACAAATCCAGTAATAAACGAATCAAAACAAAAAAAAAGTTAACAACGGAGCCTCAAATTATTAATCAATTCTTCAAAACATCGTAACCTTACTCCAATTCTTGTGTTCCTATTCTAAGCCCCTCCAATCGAGTTCTTTAAATTGCAATCTTACTTGTTCTGAAAAGTTACAAAATCGAGTCAGTGGCAAAATAAAAACAACCATCGAAAGGAAAACGAATGAAAAAACATTCATACAGACAAAATCCTGGCAACATACCAATCTCCCAGTAGGGCAGGCCATTAAATAGAGCTCACATCAACATGTTCAATGTCTTTCTTCCTATAGACATGGGAAAACGCTCTTAGTGTTATCAAGTGCGAAACCGTGTTTAGTATCATTCCCAATCAGAAAAAAAAGAAGTCAAAAACCAAAGTAGAAAAGAAAACCAAAACAGGAGCATAATTTCCTGCTTAAAAAATTTCCCACCCACCATAAAACCAAATTCCATACGCTCTTCTCAAGCAAGTAAACCAAATTGTTTCAAAATGATTCGTGAGATAATCCAAACCCTGGCGTGTCTTAGTGTCCTCAACGGTAGCACGCTGTCTCTTCACCTGAATAACGATCATTCCATCGATCACACCCGCAGTGATTCTGGCGAATCTCAATCGATCTCCAATTCCGGAATATCTGATGTCAATACCTTTCAACATGTCGATACTAATCCCTATCGACGAATGGCCGCCGCTGCCGAAGCCGATCGCGAAAGAATGATCTTATTTAGGGGATCACACCGGGGTCACCATTTACATCAATTTTCCAATGCAAATTCCGACGAAAATGAATTCCCCATGAGAACACGCCACCCATTTTTCTTCACCAAAGAATCCAGCAACGGTAGAAACGACGGCGTCGATATCGGTGTCAGTGTCGGCAACGGCGATATTGACCTCGAACAATTCCAACACCTTCCCAATCAGTTTCATCGATACGATGATCAAGACAATTCCGAGATCATGGAAGATCTATTAACTCATGGTAATGAAATGTACCAACAAATCCCGCCGATATACCGTCAGCTTTTATCACAGCACCATGTTTCTCAATCAAACCCCCTACAAGAACCATTTAAGCACCACGCCAATCCTCTGGCCATCGGTGGGGCCTTCTTCGATACAAGATACCAACACAGATTCCAAAGAACTCGGCCTAACGATAAAGACACTGCAGGAATGAAAACGTCTTCCCAATCAAGTGTACCCGAACTAGCCGGACTTATTGAATCCAAGAATAACCCAAAGCAGCAACATGCCCAACACGCCCAACATGACCAACAAGAAAACCACCAAGAAGAATCAAATTATCAGGAAAAGCATCAACACCAAAAGCAGCTACAACTGAATCCAAACGGCAATAGTAAACGCTCAGGCATGGCAAACCCACCTGTCTCCACTCACAGCATAGCCAGCCCGTTGATGTATCGCACAGCGAGAGGACAACGTCAATACGATGTGCCGCAAATTGGTAAGTAAAATGAGCCACTTTTTCATCGTTATTCTCATTCTCAAATATCTTTCATTAACTCGACTATATCTTGTATCCCTGCGACCGGGACATGACAAACATATACTCGTCCCTTTTAGGCTCTTTTCGTCGATTACTATCCGATACGAGTATACGAGTATACGAGTATGGGGGGAATTTATTGAACATGAAATTGGAAGAGATTTCCAGCGTGTGCCACAAGGACATTCTGTGCGGAAAATTTGCGACAATTGTCCTTATTGGTTGTTTCACCATTTCAACATAATTTATGACCCTCATGAAAACTACCCAAGGTCTCAGTGTCCTGGCTTTTGTTTTGCTGTCCTCGACAATACTGGACAACTGTTGCAATTTGGTCCAATCCCACGATAGCGATGTGTAGAGTACAACAATATTTTTCTTTTTTCCTATCAACTCTCTGACATTGAGGAGTCTGTACAATGGTAATACCAACTCTCTGACATTGAGCAATTTCTACAATGGTCATAAATCGTTAAATAAATGCTCCAATTCCCCCATGAAGGTTAACAAATATATTTCTTTAAAATTAACATCTTATCTGTGAACATTGCAAGCGACTCAATTGATAATTTGTCATTTTAGTATCGTCTATTAAAATAAAATGTGAAATGAATCAGGTACATCATCGACTGTACGAATATTTCAATTTGAATCTATATACACTCTATGAAATTGTGTGCTTCTGGAAAATATCTACAACAAATTATTTTATATTACAACTCTCACTCTTCTGTAGCCATTTTATTAATCATAAAATATTGTGAAAGGTCAATAAAATTCGGTGACTCATTGCACCTGTCATCAGATGACAAGACCACTCCTCCATTATCAGAAATTGTGATTCCGCTTTTCTGCACAAAAATATTTCAGTCAAATATTGGGAAACTCTGTAACCGTTTCTTGTAATGTCTGTTTTTCAATCATTTTTTCTAAATATGGATGATACACTGCATGGTCTACACTTGGGTGACCTTCCACTATCAGAAATCTCGATTCCCTTTCTCGATACAAAAATACTTCAACTGAACTTTAAAATGTTGAAAAACGTAGCAACTGTCTCCTTCACTAAACTTTTTTATAAATATGTAATAATATAACACCGATATTCCTTTTCTTAACCACGGTCAAAAGGTTACTTGTAGCGACATCCGTCTTCGAGGACGAGTAACATTCACGACACTTTTTTAAAATATAATTAAAGCGCAATCGGCTTTATATTTTACGTCAGTTTTGGACGATGGTTTGAATCAGACTCCCAGACTGAATCTCCAAAACCGGACGACGCCCATACACACACACCCTTATCTCTCTTTCGGTCGTGCAGGCCGAAAGATGCATCCATTGTTTACACACAATAGATCTTTTTTGATACACATGAGGTATGCTTCGCCGTGCATTTCCTGAAAATGATAAACATTGAAAATGTTTATGATCTGCGAGACCTGATTGTGTGGATGCGTGTATACACCTCTTAGAACCTTGTATTTAGACAAATGATCATTTATGGTCAACAATGGCAACGATATTTTGTATACCTTATTGCTTCGTTACCATGGATTTGTTCTTTGTTTTGAGTAGCACATTATTTTCTTTGTGCCGTCATGGATTTTTCGCAGATGTGGTATCTGAATTCCATGATTCGCCCGTATATGCATTTTGTATCTAATCCACTTTTACAGGTGCTCATTGGATTGGGTACGTTGATTTGGATTAATCAACATATGGGGCTTCACATGAAGATGAATCCTGTTAATGGTGGGAGATGGCCCCCAAAAAGGGTGGGTATTAGGGGAGGATAGGCGTTGCGTGTACCATACTGCAACTGTCTAGAGTTGGGTGACCTTCCGCTGTCAGAAATGTCGATGCCCTTTTTCGGTACAAAAACATTTTCAACCGGACTGCCTCTAAAATAACCTTTTTTATAGTATTTTTTTTTTATGAAGATGGTTCTATTAAAGAGTGGGCCTGTAGTGGTTTGTTCAGGGAGCGTATCTCCTTGTCCTGAAAAGGATGAGCGATCTCTATAGACCGCTCCTGAAAAACGTCCTACAAAGGGGTCATCGCCGTGCTTCCTCAGAGCCTGAGGGAAGAGCAACGTCCTTGGTTTGGTCCTCCCACCGGGGACACTGATCGATATTCTACTGCGGCCCGCGAGATCACTCTACTGTTCCTTTATAAAGGAAAAAAAATCGAGATTTGTATC
Source organism: Microdon myrmicae (assembly GCA_963931805.1). Taxonomy (NCBI): domain Eukaryota; kingdom Metazoa; phylum Arthropoda; class Insecta; order Diptera; family Syrphidae; genus Microdon; species Microdon myrmicae. Next base: position 236,358,432 of record OZ007497.1, on the reverse strand, counting down.
TCAAAAATGCACAATTTCGTACAAAAATCTCGATGTTGGTATCCTGAGTGAGATGCTCAGTGTTTACTTAAGATAAGAATTCAGTTTCCTGAATTCTTATGAATCTATTGTGCAGATGTGGATGTGTAAAAGGGATTCGGGTTTTTGTTTGTTCAATTTGATGGAATTTTACCAGATTGAGATAACTTATCTCTGGATTTTGAATTTTGATGATGCCGTGGGGCAAATATAAAACGATAAAAGAATATTTGATTCGTTTATTGTGAATTTTGATTTTGATTAGGATTTTGGATTAAATTATGCCGTGGGGGCAAATGTTAAGCGATAAACGGATGTTTGATTCGTTTATTGCGAATTTTGGATCTAGTTTGGGTTTTTTAGGTATTTGATTGGATTTTATGTTTTAGAGTATTATTGCTGGGATTTGGATGTAGGAATAGGGGAAAACGGTGGTAAGGCTTTTTAGAGCACTACAGGCATACTTCTGTGACACTCCTCTTGTAAGAACAACAATTATTTAATTGAACTGTAAACTGCAACTGTCACCGAATTTTCTCTTTTTTTTTAAACGTTGTTAATATAAATAGCTCTGTTAAACATTACAAACAGTCTACGAGTTACCGTAGAACACTGAAAATGTCAATGGATGATTTGAGCAATGCTCCACTGTACTTGATTCTATTTTCCCGTAGAAATTTCAATTGAACTCTTTAAATGCTTTGTGAAGTAGTTTGACTCAATCTGACACTATTTTCATAACCATCTACTCATACTAAATGCCTTTTTCCTATAGCAATTTCCTTTATAGCTCGTGAAACTCCTGACTATGCTATCGTAAGATTTTTTCAAAGATCTCAATCCAATCTTCATTCTAAAAAAAAAACTCGAACTTATATTTTAAAACTTCTCAGTCAACTTAATTAAAAGAGGTGGAAACGGAGCAAGGCTCACTCTTCTATTTTAGTCGTCCATACTGCAAGAGTTTTGATTGTTTCATTATGACCTTCACACCAACTGCAAAGGCATACAAAAGAATTATTAGCTATAAGTCCTAACTGCGTTGCCTATATAATATATTTAGTGGCCTCAGTATTTCTGCAATGTCTCATCTACAAGTTACACTGAATACATATTACGGGCAAATTTGAATTGTAACGATGTTCATCATAAGTTTTGCTATCCAAGACAAACACCAGCTGTGGCAAATAGTACGTAAAACTACTAGCCAGGACTAACACCCGTTATGGAAAATATTATTTAGTTACTAATACTATCAAAGACAAACACCAGTCGGAGTTTACTATAAGTATTGCTACCCAAGAAAAACACCCATATATACTGTTTTACGATTCATAAGTAAATAGATAGATAGATAATTCTTCATTTCGTATCAAAATATACAATATGGTTGGCACGCATTCAGAGATTCAATACTTATTTTATATCTTTCACCTGGATAATAGTGTTGGGATTAAAAATATTTAGATAGTAGGAACAAACAATGATTTGGGGGAAATTACAATAAATATATAAATATATAAACAAATAAGGACATGTCTATGCAAAATATATAATTAAACAAATAAATAAATAAATAAATAAATAAATAGGAAAAAAAATAAATAATAAATATATATAAAAATAAATAATAAATAAATTAATTAATTAACAAACAAGTACATATCTATGTAAATATATAATTAAACAAATAAATAAAGATATAAATATCCAAACAAATAATCATCATCATTATCATCGGTACTACAACCGGGATCCGGTGTTGGCCTTATTTAACAAATCTCTCCACCGGTCCCGATTTCGAGCCGATCTCATCCAGTTTGGCACTCCCAGGCTCTGGGCGTCCTGGTCTACGCCATCCCTCTATCGTAGACAAGGTCTGCCGCCCTGTCTCCTTCCATACATCCCGCCACGAAGGTCTTTCCGAGCAGGCTCATCTTCGCTCATTCGAGCTAGGTGTCCTGCCCACCGGAGTCTCCCGAGCTTGATTTTTCTTACAACATTAGCTTCAAGGTAGATTGCATACAACTCATGGTTGTAGCGTCTCCGGAATCCTCCTCCCTCACATACGGGGCCAACAATTCTCCTTAAGACTTTCTCTCGAACGCGGCTCAGAGTTCAGAGTGCTTTTTATTAAGCACCCAGGTCTCGGATCCATACATGAGTACTGGTAAGACCATGGTCTTATACAGAAGTGGCTTGGATGTTCTGGATAAATTTCGGGATTTAAAGAGCCTTGATATACCATAGTAGGCTTTGTTGGATATAATCAGCCGTTCGCGTATTTCTTCTTCCATATTGTTATCGGCTGAGACTACTGACCCAAGGTAGTTAAAGGATCGCACTACTTCAAATTCGTGTTCCACTACCCTGATAGTTTCACCAACGTTAGGTCTTCTCTTCGCAGAAGTTGCCACCATGTACTTAGTTTTTCCCTAATTAATGTGCAGTCCCAGTTTTTATGCCGCCTGCTCGATCTGGGTGAAGGATTCCTGTACCACCGATTCGGTTCTACCGATGATGTCGATGTCAACTGCTTAGGCAAGTATCTGGCTGGACTTGGTGAGAATAGTCCCTCTTGTTGTAACGCCAGATTGAAGAGGAGGCAGGCCAGTCCGTCTGCGTCCATTATAGATGTTTATGGGTTTGGACAGCAATTCTGCAATTTTAACTTGACTAGTTACGTTGGTCATGGTCAACCTACAAAGTCATATCAATTTGTTTCGAATGCCGAATTCTCTCATGGCATTATATAGTTCTACCCTGGCTTTGCTGTCGTAGGCGGCCTTAAAGTCTATAAACAGATGATATAATGGAATCTTAAATTCCAGACATTTTTCCATTGCCTGGCTAAGGGTGAATATCTGATCAATTGCTGATTTGCCTGGGATGAAGCCACACTGATATTAACCAATGGTGGCTTTAGCGTATGAGGCTATCCGATCTTGTAGGATATTGGAGAGTATCTTATAGGCCGTACTCAGCAATGTAAACAAATAATAAGTAAATAAATAAATAAATAAATAATCAAATAAGTACATATCTATGTAAATATATAATTAGATAAATAAATAATTAAATATATAAATATGCACACAAATAAGTAAATAAATAAATAAATATAAAAATAAATAATAAATAAATAAATAATAAATAAATAAATAATCAAATAAATACATATCTATGTAAATATATATTTAAACAAATAAATAATTAAATATATAAATATGCACACAGATAATAAATTAATAAATAAATCAATATAAAAACAAATAATAAATAAATAAATAAACAAATAAATACATATTTATTTAAATATATAATTATACAAATAAATATAATACGTTTGTCCGTTGATTAAATGTAAAATTTGTGTATCAGAGGATTATCAGAAAAAATACAACTTTGATGAAACTTATCCATGAGCTTTACTATTCGATCGGAAATGTCAACATTCGAATTGAGGTGAAGGTCAGAGGTGGAGTGATACCTAGGCAGATTAAGTATCATTTTCAACTGTTTGTTTTGAGATATTTGTAGCTTCGTACTGTGGCAATTTGCAGTTTCCCATTACTTGGGAAACATAAAGTATAGATTGATATATGACCTTATGAATTATAATCGTATTGGATCTGTTCAGCACTGAATTGCTGTTTATGAATGAGTAAAGCATCTGAATGGAAATACGAATATTTTTGATTGCATTTGAGATATGTTCCTTAAATGTTAATTTTGTATCCAAATAAATTTCCAGATACTTCAACACTGCCCTTGTGTTTAAAGTAGCCCGAAGATCAAAGGGAAGTCAGATAATTGTCTGGCTCCATACAATTAGAACGACTAGTATTCTATACTCTACATTAGTGGGCCCAACGGACATTAAAATGAAAAATGTATCAAGGATGGGAGAGGGTATAAAAACTCCTAACTCAAAAGCGTCCATGATATTGTTCGCTCTCACCTCATGGTCGTGCCTAGTAATAAAGGTGAAATTTAATAAAATAAACTTAATTTAAATAAGAACCAAAACTTTTTTATTTTACAAATCTTTATATTCTGATTGAAAATTGTTGAGCATCGGCTCGGAACGCATCTCTCCATTTTGGTACTATCTATCGCTTTACAGTAAACCTACTTTAACCCCGAATATTTCACACTATCTATTACGGCACTGCCCACTCGCAAATAAACAGGACGTCACCTCCTACATTAAAAACGAGTAACATGTTACAAGTACAGCGCGACGACTAAAAAACGATGTCGTTAAATGGCCTTTGCTATCGCTGTTGTGTACGCTGTTATAATTGTCCAATTACTCCAATTGGCGACTCCATTTCAACAGCCTGCATCCTGTTTAAGGGCCACAACAATCCTGGGTAAACTATTGAAACCCAACGTTGACCATTTTAATTGCCTTCATCCATTCTCTAGTACTTATGTACACTTGAAAATAATCCAGATACTTCATTCAAATATATTTGTGAATGCGATATTATTAATTTTTTTGTTATGCTCACTTGTTTTTTGTTGTATCCGTGTATTTTAACTGTTTTAACCGAATTAAGAGGGAAACCGAACCGTCGCACGCATAACACGAGTCTGCGAATGGAACGAATTGGCATATCCTTGACGAACATATATGATCAGGCACATGCTACACACGAATGTATACGGGTTATGAGTTGTTAACGTGGCCCAAATTCATAATAAAAACCTCACAGAGGCGCAGTTAATAGCTTCAGAGATAAGAACTCGTGTGTTTTTTATTCAGCGAATGATTGATGTTATTTTATTATGGAGTATTGCTGTTTTTATTATGAAGATTTGATCAATGAGAATCCTTCTCTTCGCAGTCGAGTCAAAATGATATACGGTGTAACGATATCTTTTTTATCTAGAAGGTGCAAATTCCAATGGCGATGCTGCCTCGTGTTCAATGAATAAATTTGAATAAATGTAATTCTGCTAAATGGCATGTGGTTGGCTAAGAGAAGATGTGTGTAGTTAAATGTAAGTCGTGCGAATATTTTCGATTTACATTGCACGAAATTAGATAATATGGATGATTATCCCGCTTCACTCCACTAACTTCTTAATCGAGTATCTAATTGCATTTTAATATCATAATGGTAATGTCTAATCTGCTATTCTCTTACATAATAAAGTACATTGTGCACATCGTATTTAAAATTCTTACCGTCTCATGTATGGTCAGCTTAAGTCCGGCAACTAGGACTTAATTCCTTTCTTTATTTAAATGTTTATGTGGAAGCTTCTGCCAGCGGTGAACCTTTCTCTCTAGGTGATATTAGTATCCGTTCCTCGGATGCTTGCCCTATTCGTCAAATCCTTTGAGTGGAGTCTTAGAATTTGTTCATAGCTTTGCCGGCATATCTTAAAAGGCAACTAAAAGCTGAGTAGCAGGGCGCAAGAACCGTCACCCGGTGTAATACCACTCCATTAAAACTACGTGAAGCGGCTAGAAGTTTAGTGGGGCTCCCACCCTATTTATTGGCTTAATTCAAGTAACTCGGTCAATTAAATAACTGAACTCGGTCAAAAATAAATTTCGAACAGGTGGTAAATCAGTCCCAAGGTGAGATATCGCACTGTTTTTTAATTTTTTTTCCCTAGCTAGGTAGAAATCTTCAAAAGATATATCTGAGTCCAGGTGAATGCCGTCCACCTCATATTCCCATTGTTCCCCGCGGAACTTGGTATCTAAATATTCGATCACGGGATCCCAGCCTGTAAGTTTAGCGATATATTCGGAAAAATCTTTAATAGCATTTCGAAGGGTAGCCTATGGCTTGGACTGAAGCTGAGAGAACGACGTGGTGGTAGTCTTTGAGACAAATAATTCCGGATGTAAATTAGTTCCTCAATCACATACCTAGGGGATATTTTGATGATTCCAGCAGATACCCACGTTCACACAGCCATAGCGAAGAACACTGGAAAGAGAATGCAAAAATGAAATTATCAGAGTCGTATACCAGAGGATTACTGAAGTGACCCACAGCTTATGTATCCATTGAGACATTCTTCATACACGGGGCGTGGTCCGGTGAGTTTGTGCTTTCCATAACGTGGACTTAAATCTTGTTCTTTACTATTTCGGCGTAAAAATGCTGTAGGCCAATTTCAAGGAAAACTATGCCCAAATAGTTTGATAAGAAACCCAATTGCAAGCAACTCGTAGTCGTGGAATCGAGTCCGCATATGAAATGTCGTTAACATTCAACTTATAATTCCATTTTGCAACACCAAAAGTCTAGGTTTCACTTATACGAATGTAAAGCTCTTCACCAATTTTTGCAAACAATGGAAACCGATATTCTACCCCTAATAGAGACACGGGTTGGCTCGTCAGTTGTCTTGACATATCGTCATTGCCCCGACCAGATCCGACATACATGCAAGATTGTGTTTTAAGAGTGGAATTTTCATCTTCGCCGTGTCTGTTTTGACTTTCCAAAGAGAGGAATCATTGGAGCATAAGAACTTAGGCATGACTCGAATTAAAATCATGTTGAAAGATGCGGTCAAATTTTTCTGTTGTTTTTTGTACGGCTCTCTAAATGATGACCGATACTCATCCAATATTTTTCAGATACAGTCGACCAGAAACAAATCAATCACCATATTCTGAGATTCTTGCCAATCGGATGCGTAATCTCCTAAAGCCACCGCGAAAACATTTTATTAATTGCTTCTTCAACATAAAAGAAAACAAAAGTTCATTTATTACCATTACGTTCATTTATTAATTACATTATCGTCGCCCCGGCTTGGTATTAAGGGAAACAGTTGCGAAGGATAACAAATATAGGAGGAAGTTAGGTTAATACACCTAGAAGATTGATGTACCTTATGCGAATAAGCTGTTTCTTGAGTTTTGTTGGAAAGTTTGCTAGACTTTATGGTTGCAATGTTACCTCTAGAAGTTCTTAATGGTACTCCCCACCGCACACCGTAAAAAAGTGTGCAGGTTTATACAATCTTAGGTGCGGTTATCGAACTAGAAGACTTTTTTGTAATACGTATACATGGACAAAGGCTCCTCGATAGTATAGTGGTTAATATACTCGCTTGCCACGCGGGAGACCGGGGTTCCCCGTCGGAGAGCCTCTGCCGCAAGACTAATGACCTTGCGTGGAAAAAACAAATCATTATGGAAAATTTAACAAGCCTCAGGACTTGCTAAATAAGGTCAAGACCGGATCCCGGTTGTAGTGCCGATGATGATGATGATGATACATGGACAGTGGACTACGAGTCATCGAAGTGGCCGCATCAAAGAACTTGGTCGTTGCATGTGCCAGGTTTCCGCGTAAATACATCCACAAACCCACCTGGGTATCACCTTATGGAGCCACCCGCAACTAAATTGACTACCTGTTGATAGTAGGCCGCCACTTCTCGAGCCTGGTGACGATACGAATGTACTGAGGTGCCAACGTCGAGTCGGATCACTATCTTGTCGGTATAGTTTTCCGAGCGCGGATTGCCTTACGGAGACCTATAGTATCCGCGGCCCAGAATCGAATCAACACGACTGCCTTACGCATTGAGAACACCAGCAACACCTTTGGGTATGCGCTAAGATTCGTCCTTGACGAGTTCGATGGAGGGAGAGTAAGTCCTGAGACCAGAACGCCGGGCTTAGAAGAGAAATGGACACGCCTTAAGAATTCATTATTGCTGTCAACTCCATGTTAGACAGTAGTCGTAAAGATCGGAGCGACTAGTTTTATGATGAGTGACAACTAGCGCCAACGTAAGAATGCTGCATACCGGACAATGCAGTAGTCTCATAGGACGCGGGTACGCGAGGAGAAGCACACAGCTCAGAAGATCTGAAAAAAAAAACTCCACAGACGAAAGAAAAGTGCCTGAGAAAAAAATCTAGTCCCTGAAACGGAGAAAAGTAGGGAGCGAGGTGTGCACCAGGCGTGGAAGTTCTACCAAATAATCGACAGTATGACGCAGTATACATCACGCTGCATTTACTGCAAGGATAAAGAGGGTAATCTGATCACCGATCTGGAAAGCATTTCAATGGATTGCTAAATGGTCAGCTCACAGAAGAATTGAAGGCTCCACCAATGCAAGACCACGTCCAAAGCCTGCCGCCACCAAGCACTGAGGAAACATTAAAAGCCATAAGACAGGTCAAATCAAATAAAGCCCCCGGGGTTGATGGCGTACCACCTGAGTTGATTAAACAATAAGGGACTGCGTTACATCACGCAATCCACGAGATCGTGGTGCGCGTATGCAAGCAAGAGGAGATGCCGGGAGATTGGCGTCGTGGAATAATTTGCCCCATACATAAAAAGGGAGATGTCACACTGTGCAGCAACTACAGGGGTATAAAATTGCTGAGTACTACCTATAAGATACTCTCCACTATCGTACAAGATCGGATAGCCCCATACACTAAGGCCATCATTGGTCAATATCAGTGTGGCTCCGTCCCAGGCAAATCGGCGATTGATCAGATATTCACCCTTAGGCAGGCGATGGAAAAATGTCTGGAATTTAAGGTTCCATTATATCATCTATTCACAGACCTTAAGGCCGCCTACGATAGCATAGCCAGGGTAGAACTATATAATGCCTTGAGAGAGTTCGGCATTCCAAAAAAATTGATACGAGTTTGTAGGTTGACCATGACCAACGTAACTAGTCAAGTAAAAATAGCGGGGTTGCTGTCCAAACCAATAAACATCTTTAATGAACGCCGACAAGGGGACGGTCTGGCCTTCCTCCCCCTCAAGCCGACGTGGGAGAAAGCAAACCGTGACTCTAGCATTACAACAAGAGGGACTATTGTCACCAAGTCAGCCAGATACTTACTTATGCAGAAGACATCGACAGTATCGGTCGATCGGGATTCGGCTGCCCGGGATTCATTCACTCAGATAGAGCAGGCGGCACAAAAACTGGGACTGCACATTAATGAGGGAAAAACTAAATACATGGTGGCAACTTCTGCGAAGAGAAAACCTAACGTTGGTCAAACTATCAGGCTAGCGGAGTACGAATTTAAAGTAATGCAATTCTTTAACTACCTTGGGTCAAAAGTAGCAGCCGATAACAATATGCAAGAAGAAATACGCGGGTGGCTGATCAAATCCAACAAAGCCTACTATTGTCTATCGAAGTTCTTTAAATCCTGAAATTTATCCAGAACATCCAAGCTACTACTGTACAAGACTCATGTATGGGTTCAAGATCTGGGTGCTTAATAAAAGTCACTCTAAACTCTGAGCCGCGTTCGAGGGGAAAGTCTTAAGGAGAATTGTTGGCCCTGTGGCGTTTCAAAAAGATACACACACAATATACAAGAAAATAGTAAAGAACACTGAAAAATAATCGAATAAGAAAATGCAACAGCCGTATACCAAGCGATAACATAGTAATTCCACATCAGTTGAGTGTACTTGAGCTTAGAATTCGAATCCGTACACGCGGCAGTTCGAATCACACGTTCTTCACTACGGTCGCAAACGCTGTAGCCCCGTATGTGAGAGAGCACTTTATGTGCAAACATGAGTTGTACGCGATCTACCTTGAAGCTAACATTGTAAGAAAAATTAAGCTCGGTAGATTCCGGGGGAGTCCCAAACTGGATGACATCGGCTCGAAATCGGGACCGGTGGAGAGACTTGCTAAATAAGGCCAAAATCACCGGATCCCAGTTGTAGTGCCGATGATGATGATACATGGTACTCATAAATGTTGATGACTGAGCAATCAGATGGATTGGGTGACCAAGGTAAAAGAAATGTCTGTCCTCATTTAACTTGAATGAATGAGGACTAAAATACACGACGAATGCGTGAACCGACAGGGCGTACAATGTTCGTGTATTTCGACTAATGAATGTGCTTATCATCATCATCATCGGCACTACAACCGGGAACCGGTCTTGGCCTTATTTAGCAAGTCCTGAGGCTTGTTAAATTTTCCATAATGATTTTTTTTTGGGCAATGTCATTAGTTTTACTCCAGAGGCTTGTGGCGTTTCTAACGGACACACACAATATACAAGCAAATAGTGAGAACACCGAACGAAAATCGACTAAGAAAAATGCATCAGAGCCGTATACCATAGCACAGATTTCGCCCCAGCACTCCTCGGATGTTTACGATAAGATACAAAACCCCACACATCCCAACATGCTGCGCTTGATAGTAGAGCATCTCTTTCAATGAGACTTTTCAAACGCAAAAAACGCGAATGGGAAAAGACTCGGATCGAAAAAAATCTTAGAAAATGCCAGAGCAAAGAACAGCAGAGATATGTATGCCGGCATAGTTTCAATTAGTAATGACTACCGAGGGAGAGCCAAAATAATCCGAGACACAAACGATCGTCTGGTGACAGAAACAAACAATATCGTGACAAGATGGGAGCAATACTTTGAGAACCTGCGCAATATGCGCGCCCATCAACCACAAATAAACACACCAGACGTACATACAGCCGAGCCCCAGATCACAGAGCCCTCTTTCGACGAAGTTGTACACGCGATAAATCTACTGAAAAACAACAAGGCTCCCGGAGTTGATTGCATACCGGCAGAGCTTGTGAAGCATGGAGGAGAGGCAACCGCTCGAAAGATCCACCAACTGGTTAAAACAGTATGGGACAAGGAAGTCATTCCGGAAGAATGAAAAACCGCAATAGTCATCCCCATTTTCAAAAAAGGTGACAGATCTGACTGCGAAAATTACAGAGGAATATCATTGCTCCCAACCACATACAAAATATTAACAAATGTCATACTGTCGAGGATCACACCGTACGCAGAAGAAATACTGGAAGACTACCAATGCGGATTCCATCGGAACCGGTCAGCAAGCGACCAGATGTTCACAATAAGGCAACTACTGGAAAAGAAGTGAGAATACGGAGAGACGGTTCACCAACTGTTCGTTGACTTCAAAAAAGCCGACGACTCAGTCGCAAGGCAAAGACTCTACCATATTGTGGTTGAGCTGGGGATCCCGAAAATATATGCCGCCCTCATTCAAATTTGCATGAACGAAAACAAAGGGCGAGTTAGAATAGAAAACCGCCTCTCCGAACCATTTGAAATCCGGGACGGACTAAAACAGGGGGATGGCCTCTCACCATGCGTTTTTTAACTTTGTGCTCGAGTATGTCATCAGAAAGGTACAAGACGACAACGTGGGCGGATCATCCCTGAACGGGGTCACACAGGTGCTCGCGTATGCGGATGACATCGCCGTTCTGGGCGATAATCTCGAAACTGTAAGTAAAAACTGTGAAATCATCATGCAAGCGGCAGAAGAGGTAGACCTAGAAATAAGTGAGGACAAAACAAAATACCTGATTACGGCGAGAGCAGGTCGACCTCAGAGAACACATATAAACGTCAGGGGCAAGGTATTTGAAAATGTCAAAGAATTTAAATATCTGGGAACGATACTGATGACCATAAACGAAACGTCGAAAAAAATTAACAAAAGACCACTCCGGCAACGCTAGTTAGCATGCAGTCAGTAAACTCCTGAAATCCAAATATATAAAGCTCCGTGTCTATAGAACCATAATCATGCCGATTGTTCTATAGGGATGCGAAACATGGGCTCTCACAAAACGAGAAGAAAACAAATTCCGCGTATTCGAGAATAAAGTTTTAAGGAGTCTATTTGGCGGTAAATATAACGAGGAGGCAGGACAATGGCGGAAACTCCACAACCACGAATTGGAGGAGCTGTACCGCAAACCTACAATAGTGAGAGTAATCAAGTCGCGAAGAATAAAATGGGCCGGATACGTGGCGCGAATGGGCAACGGTATGACCGTGCATAGAATTCTTGACGGGAAGGCAGCGGTAAAGAGACTGGTAGAACGGCCACGACGGAGATGGGAGGACAATGTTAGATTAGACCTCGTGGAGATCGGATCGGATGGTTGAACGTGGAAAAAGAGTCGACAGAACAGGGAGCGATGACGGAGTCGAGTCGATGAGGTCATGAACTTCCGGGTTCCTACAGGCCAGTAAATAGAATAGAATAGAATAGAATCGGAAGTTGTTATAAATTTTGCAAATGGCGCCATACGTCAATCTTATTTAACATTTGTGACCTAGACAGCTGCAGAATACAAACAGATAAGCAATGGAGGGCGTGTGAATTACTGTCAACCCATCCTTAATCTCAACAACGAAGAGGACGATTTTGTGTCGGAGTCATCATGTGCGACGAGACGCATTTCCACTTAAGCGATTACGTCAATAAGCTAAATCTTCGCTTCTGGCGCACAGAAAATCCGCGTGTGATGCACGAAGAGCCATTACATCAACTCAAAGCCACTGTGTGGTACGGCGTTCACGTGCGAGGATTGATTGGACTATATTTTTTGAGGACGCCATCGACAATACGGTCACTGTTACTACTGAACGCTACAGAGCCATGATAAACGACTTCTTACGAATTGGATGAGCGGGGGTTGGTGAACATGTTGTTTCAACAAGACGGTGCAACCGCACACACAGTACGAACCATAATGGATATTGTGAAGGAAGCGTTTCGTGGTCGCGTAATCTCCCGTTTTGGAGATTTGGCATGGCCAGCAAGATCGTCCCATTTAACGATCCCAGACTTCTTTCTTTGGGCCTACTTAAAGTCGCGGGCTTATGTCAACAAGCCCCAGACAATCGCAGCCCTTAAGGAGAATATTCGACAGGAATGCGAACAGTTATCACCGGAAATCATGCGGAAAGTCATGAAAAATTCGATAAAACGGGTACAAATGTGTATCAACAGTGGCGGCAGCAACTTGACGGATATCATCTTTTACACTTACCAGAAAAAATTGTACAGATCCAAATAAAGATTTCCATCACTCAAAATCATTTTTTTTTTTTTACTTTGTAAAAGAGTAGTTCAAAAACAAAATTTGATGATTAATTTTGCGCTACCCCTTACATAGTCTCCTTGTTACTCTACAGACTTCTCCAGCGATGCTCCCATCTATCTAACCCGTCCAAATAATACTTGGCGTTTTTCTCTGCAAAATAACTGTTCACGAAGGTGATTGCCTCCTCATTTGACGAAAATCTCTGTCCTCCGCGCGCAATTTTTAGATTAGGGAACAAGAGGAAGTCACTTGGGGCTAGATCTGGTGAGTAGGGCGGATCGTCAAGCAGTACAAACCGTAATTCGTGGATTTTCGCTATGGCAATCCCTGAGGTGTGAGACGGCACGTTGTCTTGGTCAAACAGGATTTTCTGTTTCTGCAAATGTGGCCGTTTTTTCGCAATTGCTGCCTTCAGTTGGTCAAGTAATGATGCGTGGTATGCTCTGGTAATGGTTTCTCCTTTTTGCAGATAATCGATTAAGATAACTCCATGACTATCCCCAAATACAGTCGCCATCACTTTCCCAGCCGAAAAAAATAGTTTTTGCTTTTTTTTTGGAGCCGATTCCCCCTTTGCGGTCCACTGTTTTGACTATATTTTTGTTTCGGGCGTATAATGGTGTATCCAAGTTTCATCGACAATAATTAATCGGCGCCAAAACTTGGTCTTATTGCGCCTATACTGCGCCAACACAGCGTTGGAAATGTTCTTTCGAACACGTTTTTAGTCTAACGTGAGCAAACGCGGCACTTAACGCGCGGACAGCTTTCTCATGCCTAAATCTTGATATAATATGTGACAAATACGTTTTGTGGACATTTTCATACCCCCTGCTATCTCTCTCACTTTAATTCGGCGGTCGCGTAGCACCTTTTGGCAACTTTAGCGATGTTATCGTCAGTCGTTGCAATTTTTGGACGTCCCGAATGTTCATCGTCTTCCAAGCTCTCACGGCCACGTTTAAATTCAGCTGTCCAAAATTTCACTGTGGTAAATGTTGGTGCAGAGTCCCCATACACAGAGTCTAAGTCACGTTTGATTTCCGTAGGCGTATTGCGTTTCAAAAACAAAAATTTAAGGACAGCTCGATACTCAATTTTGTCCATTTTCACAAAAATACACATCGATTCACTTAAACAACTGTCAAATAAAAACTACGCCCCCAAACTTGCAGAAATTTTGGTGAATAACTGTCAAAAGATGTAGAACTTGTGGGGAAGAAGTATTGTGCGCCGGCGTACAGCACTAAGTACTCTTCTGTCCCCATCGTCACTAAAAGGTTTCACGAAAGAAAACACCAACAAGGAACGAAGCATCGCCGCAAGACGTGCACCACTAAAGAAAGTAAATGAAACTCACTGTTCTGCTGTTTATTAATTAAAAGATTCTTTATTGGTTCATCATCATCATCATCATCATCGGCACTACAACCGGGATCCGGTCTTGGCCTTATTTGAATTGAATCGTTCAAACATACACAATTCGCGATTTGGTGATAAACGTTAATCACGCGACTCGCGGTTGACTTTTGCGTCCCACAGGGCTATGGAAGCGAAGTTGGAGACCCGACCGGCTCGGTCGGGTGATGGAAACAGACTCCTCGAGGAAATAACTCCAAGCTGTATTCAATCCTCCGTTAAGGGTGAGACTCGGAGGAGAAAGATAAAATGTTCTCTTTAGGGTGTGGCCACCAAAGAAGTGCGATCTTTCCTTACTGCGTGTGGCCAATGGACGGCGATCTCTTTATGCAGTGGTGTGTATGTGTGATCGTACACATCACCGTGTTTATCGATGCATTTCAGCAAAGGATAAACGAAACCTGGCTCCTCGATAGTATAGTGGTTAGTATACCCGCCTGTCACGCGGGCGACCGCGGTTCGATTCCCCGTCCGGGAGCCTCTGGCGCAAGACTAGTGACCTTGCCCGGAAAAAAACAAATCATTATGGAAAATTTAACAAGCCTCAGGACTTGCTAAATAAGGCCAAGACCGGTTCCCGATTGTAGTGCCGATGATGATGATGATGATGATGATAAATGAAACCTACAACGTGGAAAAAGAACAAAGGGGGAAGCGGCCTAAGGCACCGGTCTGTAATTCGGGTCAGCTAAATAAATAAGCTGCTTCTCATTAGATATGAAATGTATTTGGGATACTTCAAACAATTGGGATTGTTTATCGTATCGCCAGAATGCTTGCGTAAGGACAGAATTCTTTTGTTTGCACTGGTGCGTGCTGAAGAATTTGGTATTAGTCTGCAGCTGCGTCAATAAGCTGCGTGGAGTTGCTTTGTCGTTGGACAACAGAGTCGCCAGCCAATGTGTATGCAGGGAAAATTGTTGTACACATGGTGAGGCTGGGAATAGCCGACGCTAGGATAAGATTCTCCGATTATGTGGTTACTTGGTACGGTAACCGAAGGTTTTTCTTTCAGGCATAATGTTTGACCGTTAAGGAATTCTTCTAGGAAAATGTATGAGAATTATGGATGTTGGTGAATTCCTTTAGAAAAGTGTTATTGCTGCGTTGATGCATGGAAAATGCCCTTGTGAGAGAAACTCTTTTTACAGAGGCTTTAAGGTTATGCATTAGATAACCTTAATGCTTGTAGCTTTGTATGTGCTAATGCCATTGCATTAGGACAATGGGGGTTATGGGAGCTTCCGGGGCAGAAGCTTTTAGGTAATTTGGGAAGGTGAGTAGTGGCGTTTATGGGAACCGCCACACACTAGCTAATGCAGAACTACATTAATTAGCTGCTATTCAAGAGTGCTGCTATCTTTACGTTAAGGTCGGAAACTTTCAGTACACCCTCATATTGACATGTATTGTTGCTTTTCGGTCTTAACAAACTATTTTGTATATATTAAGCATAGAAAACTTTTTCCCTCTGTTGGAAAACTTTTCCACATATCTTATACTCAGAAAACCTTTGTTACACGTCGAAAATCTTGATTTAAACGTATCCCAAGAAAAAGGATAAGGGGTTCCCCATCTTAGCGGCCAGTAGCTTTACGGTTCATGTTGTGTAAGGTTATACAAAAAGTACTTATTCAGTGCTGATTCAGTGGTATAGCTTTAACTTTCCCGAGAGGAGTGTATAAAAACAAGGCCCTACTTCGATATCAGTTGTGTAGTTATTCGTATTACATTTATATCACAAGCACTCATAAAATAATCACTGAAATTCACATTAAGTGAATGCAGTTAATGGATGGGGCTGGCCTCAAGAGTAAGTATTTGGGGTGGCAGGTTTTACACAATTGTCGTAACAAATGTCACTGTTCGTGTTTTGTTTCAACTAAAACCTTTGTACTGATAAGCGCCAATTACACAAAACGAGTTGAACGAAACTATTGCGAAAGTATCAATGAATATAAGCGAATTACGTTTTGCTGACTTCCTTTCTTTTGATTGCCCAGCAAGCTGACTCTGGTACAGACTTTACTTACTTCGGAGAGTGAAATTCTTCCCGTTTATGTATTTACAATCGGTCCAGTACAATGTTTGTTTAAAATCCACATCCTCAGAGCCTATAATTTCTAAGGATAATGCAACTTTGTATTTGTTACCTAATAGTGCACCTTTGTCCAATGAAAACATGAACTTTTGCTTTCTAAACAGAGCCAATGAGGGACGATCTCTCGTAGCCTTAAAACACCTTAAGAATGAATGAATGAATGAATGATCACTCTTTCATTGATTCATTAAAACACCTTATACGCCAAATACACGCGCGATCTTTTTCAAGCTCTTGAACTAGACTAGAGTCAGGCTTAATTGCAATTGTAATAACAATGTCCTATAAACCTGACTCCAGCCTCCAGATATCCCACAAACATTGTTACTTTCTACGGAGTTGTGAACGTGTATTAAGCTGATGTCAAGCAACTTCGTCGTCGTTACAACTTTGGACATATGCCTTAAAGCCCAACATTTCTACACCAGAAACTGCTTTTTCATCCACCAATTTACCGTTATCCACACCTCCCCAAATCCACGACGATACTATCCTGAATAATTCTTCAGAGGAAAACCACCAGAATAAATGTTTTCATTAACCTAATATGAAGGATATCTTGTCAGTGCCACTGTGCTCATATTTCAAACCACCACTCTTCCCAATCGCCCAACATTTTCCCAAGAATTGACTACTTGAGTTAGAAATAGAAAAATCTCAACGAGATGGCATTTTCCCAGACTTTCCAGACTGCCCGGCGGCGAGTAGCATATTTCCATCAGCCACCCGGTCGCATACATCGTCCAGGAGACCTTATTAATTTTCACTCCTAATGAATCGCCACTTTCAGGAGCCGACACAAAGAATCCTGAACGTGAGACACAACCGGACATGGAATGCCCAGGAATTTCACAGAAAATCTAAGGGTGGTCGTGTGTGCGTTCTGGTTCACTGTTACATTATTCCTACGGAGGGCATTTAACGACGACAAAAAAGACACTTGCTATAATTAGGGCACTCGGTCCTTTTGTTAATAGTCATTTGATTTTGTGTGTCACTGCTTCGAGATGAGGAAAAAGGCTAAAGCGTGTACACAAACAAGTGACTTGGATGACGATGAATTTAACGCACCGTATCTTTTGAAGTGATAAGTTTCTGAATGCTTAGTTGGATTGAAATTATATGCCGATAGAGGCCGAGTTCAGTGGCCCGAATAAGCGACTCATGTTGCATACGCACATATCGCTCTCGGTGCCGTAGGCAAGGATAACAGCAGGAATCGGCATAGTTTACGACAGTTGGAAACTCAATAATCATTTGGATAACAAATTTTCAGTAGATCCTAATGAATCTTCTCATCGATAGGAGGATTGACCCCATTTGCCTCTAGTGGCGGCTGAAAGTCTAGGTACCTCTATAGGTGGATTGCATAGTCAAGGGATCCCACTCAGTCTTCTCTAATGGCTTCTTCACGTAAATGTGCTGCAAGTAGAGCAACGTACCTTAATGGGCGGAAGTCTGTACCGTATGGCATCGATTTTTGTAAATATGTTCCGTCGAGACAGTATGGTAATTGACGTTTGTTTGAATTTAAAAGTTAGAGATTGAAGAGTAACCATTCTTTATGCTGAGGTTGCTGATATACTTGGTTTTTGGCCATGCTTACAATAATCATGAATAACGTCCAATAGTTCTGTTCCAGTACTGGCAATTGAGCAGATAGAAATAGAGAAAAACAATATATGGTTACACTAAACCACCCTCAATACTAGATTCGGTATATACGTAAGTTTTGAATTTATCACGGTTTGCAAACTTTCTCATTTGCTTTCATGCGGATGCAGAAAAAATAGATACCCACCGAAATCATACATATTTAAGTTGTAATCAAAGATGAGTGCAGGCCCAATTTTTAAAATGTGTCAGAGCAGTGGAGCATGTTATTCTATTTTTGTTCCAATTGAGAGACTTATTCGTTGATACCGTGTTTTACGTGGTACATAGGAATGCTTTTAGGTTTATAAAGTTTTGAATAAAATGGACAGCTTATGCAAATCGGAATTCAGGAAGGATTCTGGGAGACAAGGATTCAGGGAGGCAAGGATTCAGCAAGGCGAAGATTCAGGGAGGCGAGGATACAGGGAGGAGAGGATTCAGTCTCGAACTATTTTGTTTGGAAACGCTTATACAGAAAATCTAAATAAAGCAATAAGGTCACTCAGCCGTGGAGTTTCTCTTTTTTTTTTGCTTTCCAAAAGAATAGACATGTAAGGTGTAACCCTGTTGATAAGAATATGTAGTGGTGAGATCCATGAAACCGTGTTGTGAAATGGACTATCTAGGCATCTGGTTTATTTTGCCTTCATCAAGGCTAATGGATAACGGAATAGTATAAAAAGAAGCTTGTAACAAATATTTATTTTCTTTTCATATTATTTTATTATAGAAAACCAGACATTCGTTTTTCAAATCTAGCTTAAACCGTAAATGATTGCGTTCAGTCGTCCTGTGAAATACCATATCATTAAGCTTCTTTAACATCTTTCGGAGCTTGGCTGATAGATCTGTGGCGGTTCGATTGAACGCCACTACTTACCTTCCCATTACGATCAAGTAACTTACTCCTAGGGTTAAGGACAAGTATTATTGGCAAGTCCATTTGTAAAGCCTACCTTACCATCATTTACGCTAAGAAATCTTCTAAGCACCTAAGTCACATAGAATAATTGCCATTTGCTAACGCTATTGCATTAGCATCTACAAACTTTCACCCAGGGGCATGATTGCACCCAACGCATCATGTTCCTGAAATCTAATTCGGTTACCTCATCATGTGACCGACATTAACCCCCAAACATCTCAATGCGTATAACTAAGAAGCATTTTCCCATACACGTGCATGACATGTTCACCCTAGCCCTATCTGCAGACCCATCGGTCGATCGTCCGAACGACAATCTACAGCATAGCTGTGGGGGTTCTCTATACCTTATGGAGAACCAACCCACAATGCCAACCAATCCTGACCGCTAACAGCGCGTCACCCTACCATAACCTATAAACATGCAAAAACAATCCCAATCTGCAAGCGCATCCATCACAAACTTGCAAGAATTCATCTCCCACCCTGCAATAAAACACATTCCAAACCTTCACCAGAATATAATTCAACAGAATATATTCTAATCATCCCCGTATTCATTTTCCCAATATTGCTTTACTGAATTCATATTCCCTCTTTGCGACCAAGCAACCGCAATTTTCCCGAAATTCATATGCCGTAATAAAACGCATATTCAAATCTACAACGAACATTATTCATCGCCACCAACTATACCAAGCCGCATACATTTCCCCGAAATTACTTCGGTTAATATCTTATCCAAACGATGTTCCTTGCTTGCACCCAAGCAATATCAATTTCCCGGTATACATAACCAACGAATCCAACTCAGCTTATACGGCGAGGATTCTTAGTAAGTGGCGGTGAGTTTATGACGCCACTGCCATGACGCGATGAACTTTTGCTTTCATTAGTTAGTCGTCATTCAGCAACCGCCACGCGCACATCGGTAGTCCCCTGACAACCGCCGCGATCACACGGGGGCACAAACGCCCTCGCGTGCCAAGTAAAATCTAGTCGAACGTTCCCCTTTCAATTGCTGCGGGCACCGCGTCAAAAAGAAATAGAAGAAAAAACATTCGGGCGCAGGTCGTGAATAAAAACTAAACAACTTATGAAAAATCCTAATTTCATTTCCTAATATTCAAAACCGGTATTCGGTACAATCTTACCAGTGAAATGGATATGTTTAATTCATAGTGTACAAATTTCACACTAACGATATTGTATAATAAAAGGTCCGTACGGCTAATCCGGTGTGTTTCATTTTTCCTTGCGTCTGTGGACAGTGGTGAACAACACTCTAGTGGGGCGATAGTGAACTGGTGCCATACGTTGGCGCACCTATATCGTAACACTCGCACAGCTCATTGCTAGCTATTTACAGGGAATTCAAGTGTCGTTTAATGTAAACACACACCCGACAGATCGACCGATGAGACGTTAGTAATGTGAGCACGATCGAAGTGATGCTATACGCAGTAGCCGATCGTGTAAACAACCAATGTGCCCATGTATATTAAATTTTCAACAGCTGCAGCCAAATTTCCCATTATCGGTCGCTAACCGATAACCGATCATCGAATTGGATACGACCATGATTGTTATTCAAACAATCATACCAATGATCATGTCCCATGATCCGATTTTCTAAAACAAACATGCACCCAACCATCCTAGACCCTTTCCATCGTAGGCGAAGTTTCTGTTGACTTAACATCAACAGGAAAAAAAAGTTTCCTCTATCGGCTATGATGGCAATACAGCCAGCCTCCAGGCACGTTCATTTATTTGAACAGCTGCAGAATGGTTTTCTCTTCCTTCACCCAACGCGTGTTTAGCGTGTCTTTCTTTCCAAGGTAAAGACATTCAACCTATCTGGACGATCTCTATGGGAACCCACCAATGGGACGCGAATCGGTTTCTCATTGGTCGTTGGGGCGAAGGAAAGATTGCTTTCCCCTGCCATGAGTGGAAACCCGCCTCACTCACTGAGTTTGGGTCAGCGTCGCGCAGCTTACGAAGAGTCAGTTTTCTAATCGCGAGGAGAGCAGTCGAGGACTTTAAGTGCTGCAAGGTTTAACGGTATATTCAAATTGTTTCCTCTGATCAGGTGTCTTAGCCAAGTCGCGATACGTCGTGCAACGAGTAATCTTTTGTGTCGCTGTTAAGAATCGTCACCGCACGCGGAGGAAAAGGTAGTTGCAGTTAAACGAAACCCATGTTAAGAATAAGAACAATAAGAAGTCTAAATCGGTGCACCTATGTAATATCAGTTGCAGTTAAAAGGAAACCTATGTTAATAATAAGATCAATAATAAGTCAGTATCGATGTAACCGTGTAATACTAATGAGCAATAAAAAGTGTAAATCTATACAACTGTGTAATACTTAAGAACAGAAATAAGACCAAATCTAGGTCGCAGTTTATCGCTTAAGGACATCGGTGTTAATAAAGTTTTAAATAATAACTCCAGCGTTTTACTTTGGTTTGCTTTTGTGACAGTGTGTTTGGTTTTTCTCCTTTTCCTTGCGGAACAATTTAGTGCCCCGTTTAGTGTTGTGGGGTATTTCGCTTAACCCGCGTCCGTGTTGACGCCCTTGGTAAATACCTACCACAGATCCACTCAAAAAAAGTTGGAACAGGGGGTGGTAGATCTGTCCCAATGTGCAATACTACTCCAATACGTTGTACGCTCCCCCATGTGGTCGAGAAAAGTATTTGACCACCTTATAGAAGTTGGTCAGAATGACGAGGTTAGGAGAATGACAAAGTGACGCCCTCTTAGTGGAAATATTCCTGATGTAGACTACTCCCCCATTCGTGTTCCCGAGTAAGGTTGTGACCATTCCAATAGATGCTCACGCGAGAATTAACGAGTTTAAAAGCGGGATATCGTAAGAAGTTTAACTTTAGTTAAAATTATTTCTTACATTCGTTGATCTAGACTTAAGACTCAGTTCCTGTGAATTGACTTCTGTATTTATATGATTTTTGATGTGTAATACTATTGTGTCTACTTTCATTGTTATCATGTAAAATATTCCACTGTATCGGCTTTCGGAAGCATGTGGAAGTGTGGGGGTTCTTTAAAGCTTACTTGAAGAACCCCCCATATTTGCACCCCGATCTCCTCGCATACCTGAAACATTTCCTTTGTCATCATTGTCGCATTATCTAAAAATCCATAAAAAGAATTCTCCCAGCATTCACGCATTTAATGCGTTATTCAAATACTCTGAAAGAATTCTTTAAAGTACTTACCTATCATATATATTTTCCGAAAGGAATACTTCATATAATCCCAAACTATTCGGCACCCTTCGTCATCAGAAAAAATGCAATGTCGGACAACCGACCCGCGATTCGTTTGTCCATTCGACAAACAATTACCGCATCTCGCGCATTATCGCCGAAACCGAAATCTTCAGCATTTCCAAATGCAAACAAGAACTCGATTCCTACTGCAGTCAGAGATGCCATAAACATCCAAAAGCATTAGCACCTAATGAGATACAGCTTGTTTACTCAGCTGAACCTCATTACATACGATGCCCTTTGTCTTTCATTGTTTCAGGATTCGTTTCTCATGAGCTTGTTGCATGAGTAAACAGTGATCCATTAGCACATTGCTAAGATCACCACACTCACACCACTGCGTACCAGAGATATCCTCCCAGTGGTCACTGGAAGAAAGGAAAGATTTCATATCCTTTTGTGCCACACCCTAAAGAGAAATTTTCTCTCTCTTCATCCGATCTCACCATCGAACTGGGGGTTGGATCGAGAGACGGATTACAACCCTCAGTTCAATCCACCAACCGAGCCGGTCGATTCTCTACCCCCACTCCCCGTAGCACATACACAGAGTTGGGGTCGGGTCGCTTATAGTAGTAACGCTTTTAAGCATTTTATTTGTGCGAAATGTTGTAAATTAAATATATCAACGAAGTGAGACGAACAATCGACAAACAAAAAGTAAATTCATCCAAATCAATTGTCAGTGCTAAGTGCTCAACAAAAAAAGTAAATTGGGTTAAGTAAACAACAAGAAACTAAGGTGAATCAGCATTTGTACCAAAACAACGAAATTAAGTGTTAAAATAGAACCTTAAGTGAACATTAAATAAAAGAACAATAGTTACAAAAAAACAATATTCCGTGAGTTTCATTTACTTTCCTCCTGGTAAACTTCTTGTGGACGGTGTGTTACGAAGTTGGTTTTGTTTTTCTGATGAACAGTTTGCAGCGGAATTCCAAGGAACAATCGGTGGGTGACAGTGAACAACAGGTGTTGGGGAGTAGGTGAACCCGTGTCGTACGCCGGCACACTACTTTAACCCCCCCACAGAAGATTCTATCAAAGAATCGAAAAAATAAATTAGTAGCAATCTGCTGCTCACGTCCCGAGATGAGATATCCACAGGGGTTAGCCTACATGTCTCTGCTTTGGTTCTAACCTTTCCATTGCGGAGGTTCGTATTACACGTTTCACTATTTCGGTGCAAAACGTTATAGGACTATCTCAGGGAGAACTACGTGCAAATATTTCGATACGAAACGAAGTTTTTAAACAGCTCGTCGCCGTGGAATCGGGTCCAATTGCCGAACAATAAATTAAATAATACGAATGTAAAAGCTGTCCACTAATGTTCCCAGGCAACGATGATAGGGTCTCAGTTAAGGATAAAAACTGAGACTTTGGTTGACTCCTGAAGTAACTCGGTTACGAAGTTAAGCTAAATGGACGGCAAGCTCTCAATGAGTCTACAAAAGTTTAACTGGTACAGTGAACTATATATATGAATATTTGAAAATCCAGAACCGTAGTATTTGTTGTTTGCTTTCCCCTGCGCGGATTAGTGAGTCATTGTGAAAGGGTGTCAAAAACAAAAGACCAACTTTATTTAAAAAAATTTATTTTAAAGTTACTTCTAACACTGACCGCACATGACTAGAGACTGAATATATGGAATCCTCTCCACCGTCTTTATATGTTGCTTTAATCCATAATTGGAGTGCTCTGGTGTCTGAACGGATTAAAGGCGTCTTCCCTCTAAATGATACGAGGGCAGGTCAATAAGGCTTTAGAAAATTAGGACGATTTCCTTTTATTCTACTTCAAAATCCCCTTTTGTGCGCGCATGTTAAGTATGTCAGTGACATCATAGACAAAAATGATGTACATTGATACAATCAAACAGAAAAACGCCACCCGATTCTAAACTCCGATAACCCCCGGAACGGTAATGCAATTAATGGCATAATTCAGGACAATTGACAAATCGCATAGAAGCAATTAATTGTATATTTCGGAAGAATTAACAAATCACGTAAAAGCAATTAATTGCATTTTTCTCCACGAATGACAAAACACAAAAAAGTAATTGCACAAGAGTTAATTGTGTCGATTCGCAATTGCGGATGTTGAACTGTGGCGCAAAGCGATGAAGATATATTGGCTGACGCCACAGTACAAAGCAATTGCGAATTAAAATTAAAAATCGGAAATTAGGTCATTGCAAGTCGAAATTCCATTATCGTCATCGGGAGGTGTTGACCCCGAGGTGACGAGAAAATCTAAAAGCAAATTAGGAGTGAGTCGGTGGTTGGTTATAGAGATCTGATGGTAAATCCAAAGTGATACGGTAGTTCCGCAAAAGTCTGTAAGGAAATCGTGAAGAAAATTACTGTAAAAAAAATTTTATTTCTCATTTAGCTGACCTCATAATGACGTATAATACTGTCCAGTCTTTCCCTTTTCCAAATACTCAATGAAGATAATACCACGTGCATCCCAAAACACAGTAGCCATAACCTTTCCAGTTGATTTTAGCGTTTTCGCCTTCTTTGGAGCCCGTTCGCCTTTAACAATCCACTGTTACAGTTACTAATCTGCGCAGAAACTCATCTGGGTTGCGGCGCATGCATGGTTGCAAAAGTGCTCAACTGAGAGTAAATGCGGCACCCATTTCCCAGATATTTTTTTCAAACACAATTTATCATTCAAAATTGAAACACGAAGCACATTGAAAATTGACAGATACCTAATCAGTAATACTAAAAACATACCATTAGAAATGCTACGACCGCCATCGTAGGCGTTTCTAAGGACTTATTGATCTACACTCGTACTAATCTATTCCTATAACGTAACAAATCTACTGCTGCGCTGGTAAAAGGGTGTTGATAGTGTTGCAACCGCTCGATGGGCAGATCCTATGGGATACTCTTGTTAGTTTTGCATTAACATCAATGCAAAACTCCTTTTGTTGATATTCGTAGGCCCAAGATACAATATTTTTGCCTGATCTTATTCATTACCGTAGCTGTGTTGCCATGGATAATCCATCATAAGCTGACTCAGTTTGTGTTTTCCATCCAGTATAAAGGAGTTCGACTTCCAATTGGCGACGTGTATTTTTCTCGTTCGAGTGTTCAGTTTGATGATGGTCTTTTCGTTTAGGTAGTCCTCTATTTTCCGAAGCTGACTCCTGCTTTTCAGTGGGTTTCCTTTCTGCAGGCGTGACACATCACTAATAAAATTTTCTTGTTGACTCAACCTAATCAGTTTTTTTTTTTTGGCCTTCCTCTATGGGTGTAAAGGTTCTTCTTCTTTCTCTCTGAGGTGATGAGGACGTATGAAGACTTTCCTTCGGTTCACGTTTCTGAGTCTTCCACGTCTTATCCTCACCGACGATGTAAACTTGTTCCCGCCTTCGGCTTTTCACTTTCGGTGTATATGTGAAGTGGAGCACGCTTGTCGTAGCTTTTTGTAGACGCAACCAACTTTATAGTCGCGCTGGGTTTGGTACGAACGACTCGACACTACCTTTATTGCAGTCACTACTTGCGAGTTCCGTTCCTCCTCGTGATCGTATTTGTAACGGTATTAAAACATTGGTTTGGCCACTTTCCTTCATTTTCATACAAAAAAGGTAGACCTTCTAAACCATCTCGCTGCACCATCGAACGCGTTGGGAGTGCTTCTTCTGTCACTGTCTGTCTGTATCTCCTTTGTCGGTACGTTGTCGCCAATCTTGTGGTGTTGTTAGTTTTTCGATTTTAGCCTGCCGGTGTGCCACGAAGGTTTTGAATATCC
The DNA here is from genome assembly GCA_963931805.1 of Microdon myrmicae. Classification (NCBI taxonomy): domain Eukaryota; kingdom Metazoa; phylum Arthropoda; class Insecta; order Diptera; family Syrphidae; genus Microdon; species Microdon myrmicae. The sequence continues at coordinate 236,332,327 of OZ007497.1, read as the reverse complement.
GCGGATTCAACTTTTACAGTAATAAAAAAACAAACCCTACAGTCATTTAAAAATATCTCAGGATGCTGATTCAACGCTATAAATTCGCCTTTCCTGAAATAAATATATCTATCTATTCTATGGAAAAAATTTTCTCCGGGTGATTTTTTTTTGTATTTTATATACATTTTCTATTTATTATTTCTCTTAACTTTTTAACTTATTTGCTAGACAAAAAATACTTAAACTCTGGCTTTTCTATCCTAAATCTCAACTCATTGCGACCACTCTAAACCAAATATAAGGTGAGTAATGTCATAAATGATTGCCTTTCAACTTATTTTTATTATTATTTATTGGTCCGTATAAACGTCAGAGGTAAGATATTTTAAAAAGTTAAAGAATTTAAATATCTGGGAACGATACTGACGGCCAGTAACGAAATGTCGATAGAACCATAATTTCTATAGAACCATAATCATGCCGATTGTCCAATATGGATGCGAAACATGGCCTCTCACAAAACGGGAAGAAAACAAATTCCGCGTATTCGAGAATAACGTTTTGAACGGTATCTTTGGAGGTAAATATGACGAGGAGGCAGGACAATGGAGGAAACTCCATAACCACGAATTGGAAGAGCTATATCGCAAACCTACAATAGTGAGAGTAATCAAGTCGCGAAGGTTAAGATGGGCTGGAGACGTGGCGCGAATGGGCAACAATAGGACCGTGTGTAGAATTCTTGGCGGTAGGCCAACGGGAAAGAGACCGGCTGGACGCCCGTGACGGAGATGGGAGGACAATGTTAGGTTTGACCTTGAGAAGGTCGGATCGAATGGTCAAGCGTGGAAGGAGAGTGCACAGGACAGGGAACGATGGCAGAGTCGAGTCGGTGAGGTCATGAACTTCGGCTTCCAACACGCCAATAAAAAATAAATAATAATAATAATAATTTATTGGTCCGTAGGAATCCGGAAGTTCATGACCTCACCGACTCGACTCCGCCATCGTTCCCTGTCCTGCGCACTCTCATGTCAGCGAAGAAGCCTACACAACAGCAGTTTAGTGTAGAACGCCATCCTTATTTTGTACCTAATAATACATTTACTAGTTATTTAGTAAAACATAGAAAATTTAAAATATTGTGTCCTGTTTTTTGTTCTTTTGCCTAACTCAAACTTACATATACTGGGGAACAGTAGCGGAGCCAGGTCAGTGTGCACATGAAAATAAAACTCACTTTTCTTCTTATCGACCCATAGCACTAACTTCTATTCTCTCAAAGGTAATTGAATCTTTTATCAACCGTCAACTTTCGAAATATTTGGAATCAAATGACCTCCTCAATGACCGCCAATATGGCTTTCGTAGCAACAGGTCCACAGGAGATCGGATGGCGTACCTTACCGAAAAGTGGAGCCATTCAATCCACTACCTCGGTGAAAGCAAGGTAGTCACATTGGATATTTCAAAAGCCTTCGACAGAGTTTGTCATCCAGCCCTTTTGTCAAAATGGCATTCATATAGAGTGGACAATTCCCTGATCCAATGGATAAGAGACTATCTTTCTGGCCATTCAATTCAAGTGGTTCTTGATGATGTCAAATCTGTCTCCCATCAAATTAATGCAGGTGTTCCCCAGGGTTCGGTACTCTCACCCACTTTATTCCTCATTTTTATAAATGATCTCTTGTCAATTACTCACAACCCAATTCACTCGTTTGCTGATGACAGCACATTGAGTTTCTCATAGTCATACGAACACTCTCGTCAAAACTCTTCGAACGTCACCACCAACAAGCAACTTATGCTTGCTACATTGAATTCAGACCTCAACAAGATATATCAGTGGGGATTATCTAACCGAGTAGATTTCAATGGCCTAAAAACTCAGTGCTGCCTCTTGTCGTCAAAGGTGAACCCCAAAGTATATATACTGTCTATGAACGGCACTTGCATTGACGAAGCCAAGGAATTATCAATCCTCGGCAGAAGAATTAATTCGACTCTTAACTGGAATCACCACATATTTGAAGCTGCGAAAAGTGCAGCTAAATGTATGTGGTTCCTTAAGGGATGCAAAAGATACTTTACTCCATCCAACTTGGCCACTATTTACAAAGCGTGTATTCGTCCAAAAATGGAGTTCAACTTTCATATTTGGTCAGGCGCATCCAAAACTGCACTATACGTGCTCGACAGGATGCACAAACAAGCAGTGAAACTTGGTGGAGACCCAGCCGTAAGTCGATCAATTCCGTCCTTAGAACACAGGTGCAACGTATCATGCCTATAACTTTTCTATAGGTATTACCACGGTCGTTGCTCAACTCAACTTACTGAATGTGTTCCGCCCCTTCAGACATTTTCCCGCGATACCCGTCAATCTGTGAATGCGCATCAGTTCACGTTGAAAGTGGACTTTAGGTGCACAAATAAACATAGAGAGTCATTCTTTAGCCTAACCACACAATGTGGAATGTTCTGCCTGATCATGTGTTTCCTGGCCGCTGTGATGTCCATACATTCAAGACCAATATACGTCGACACCTCCTTTCCTTATCCACCTCCACTCCATCCGCTCGTACTGTGCTCTGACATTTAAGGGTTCTTCAAAATCACCTTTTGGCCGCGCGTTTGTTTAAAAAAAAACCCTAACTTAACTCTACCCCAACTTAATTTCACCCTAACCTAACCCTACCCTAACCTAACTTTACCCTATCATAAGCCTATCCAATCGTATGTGAGTTGCCATTGATTTAATGTGTTAGTTTCTATGCCGATTTGACAAGCAGGCCTTTAGTTGCCCTTCAAATAGCAGAACTGCTAATTTCTCTTCAATCATTAGATGCAAAATACAGCCAGGGCAAGCTATTCAGGCTATTCCACATAATATAATGCTGTATCTTGTCGAAAAGGTGTGCCCATCCATAAACTCTTCGGTTAACGTAGTTGTCGCACTTAGATACAAAAGCGTTCAAAAGAATTTTGCAGCCAGTACTGTTGTCGAAAGTGTATTCCTATGAGATTCATGGTACACTGATACAATTGGTCTAGATGGTGTCAAATTCGCCTCTCATTGAATTAGTACTTGTGTTTCGCAGGGCTCCGCCTTTTCACTCACTCTAGTACTCATTCTGATGAACAAGCCCTTGTCCGGCACATATATCCCAATTCGCTCAATTCTCATTGACAGTACCTTCAGTTTTTCGTACTCATTTTAATATATCCGACCAATTTCTTCAAACTTAATTATGAATTAATGGTCAACTCATTGCACTCCAATCAGACGCAATTTTCCTATAGAACGAAGAGGTTGTTTAGATGATCTCAGTTGACAGCGCAGTAGTGGGAACCAACCTACTACTCAATAGTTGTGCAGAACTGCTACAATGTCAAAAGTCATCAGAACAATGACATGGCCGTTTTACTAATTCAGACATTAAGATGGTAATTGTCAAACTCAACATCGCCAGATGGTGCTAACCTTCAAAAATCTTAGGCGATAAAGGTGCAATTAAAAGCTTCTGAATTACATACATACTGGGTTTCCCTTTACAGAAATATTAACAATAGGAACATTAGGGCTGGTATAACGGAGTTCGTATATTGTGGTACACAGCTACAATATATCGTTCCAGTGAAAGATAGATCAAGCCTTGTAGTGTGCACGGTGTTCAAAAATATCAATGCAGGCGAGGACAGTTTATCATGGGTTATAAATCACGCAATTCAAAATTGTTCTTAAAAAGGAACACCGCCAAGGTATGAACATCTAGCATGATCCTCATCGCATCTTCGGACATACTAAAAAAGATCAGTGATTGCAAGTCATTGTTCGAGTATCAGTAGAGAAGAAAAATTTTACAAGAAAAAAGTTACCCTGTAACATAGATAAATCCTTCAAATTATAAATTATAACTAAATGTAACAAGAACATCTTTATCCTGAGCAAGGAGAGCTCTTTCAAACTGTAAATCAAAATTAACTGTAACAGAGTGTGCGAACTTCGCATCAAATACAGTACGTAAAAGAAGTTCTATTTTTTTTATGGCGCTAACTGCGAGACGTACCCGAGAGTCTTGATTTTACAGGAGAAAGAACTCAATTTATTACACAACTTACACCCAGTGATGCGCCTTTCACATCCTCCGTCGGTACCACTGAGATGTATAGTCTTTTCAAAAGGTGCTACTAATTCGCAAATTTAGTCAACGACTCAAAGCCATTAGTCATGGAGCATTTTCCCCTGTAACCTGCTTAAATTACCAAAAAAAAAAGGTTCAATAAATAATTAATAAGGATACAAGGCTTAAACACCACACAAGAAACATTTGGGAAGCGACCACACACTCAAATGCCAAAGATCCTTACAACGCATATGCATCACGGAGCCTGACGGAGCTCGTAATCAAATAACGTTAAGACAAAGTCATAAAATAATGTGATATCCTTCACAAGAACTTCTTCAAATAATGTCCCAAGTGGCAACCAAATTCGTCCTCTACGCTTTTTCACATTCAAGAAAACTTATGATACGGTTCCTGGTAGAATTTCGTCTGTCTAACTTGTTAATGTGATTACAACTCTAAATGACGTTTTGGCATGTACTACAAATGACTGAAAGTTCAAACTTAAGGACTCGACATCTCCTAATTCGCTATTTCAAGCTGCGGTATGCCTTATAATTAAGAGAGAGGCAGAGAGAGAGAGAGAGAGAGAGAGAGCTCTCTCACAATGATTTTGTGTAAAGTTTTCAACAAACCACACCAGACCACGCTCAAGCGGTAGTTAAAACATGCTCCCTCTCCGTTCGTTAACTTTAAAACTAAATCCAAGCTCCGGTGGTATCGACTTCGCTGAAGCCCCTAAGTCTGCACGAACAGATTAAGGGTGTTCCAATCTATCTTTCCCATTGAGAAGCCTATTTAACACCGTTAATCCCATCAATTTGCCCTGCCGCAGGCACACATATAATCACCTGATGACATTACCATTCTCGGCAAATAGTTATGTAACTACTTGGCAGTAAATCTAGAGTCTAGAGCGGCGGCTGTACGTGGCGCGTTGCTGGTATCATTATTTATGCTGTTTGAATTTCACATCGTAGCTTGAAGGGAACCTGAAGGGGAGCCCGAGGGACAGCACTGTACGAGGTGCGTCATTAATTTAAAGCGCAATGTCTATCCAGCAGCATACCAGCAACAGTTCAATGTTTGGCTTAAGGCCTACCACTCCGCAACACACTCCGGCTGGTAAGGGCACAATTAAGATCTAAAGCCGTGATAGTTGAGGGGTGGCCATTTAACATCGACAAGGAAATCGTACGTGTCGACGAAATCCACTGAGTACTTCGTCGGTATGCCCAGAAAGCATAATGGGCCCCTCTTAGCCCATATAAACTCGATCAACGCAGCAGTAATTGCTTCGAATGCAATGAATTCGTTGGGAGGTTTCTGTGGGGGGCTGTTCTTCTGTTTGATAGACATCGTTGGGGTGCCTACCCTCTCGGCTGCCTGATATTCGTCCCAGGATAATTTTGTTCCTTTTTCATTACTCCACATTTACCAACGCTTGGACTGCCATAGTTGTGCTGGCAGCCTGGCAATCGCAAAGGGCGGTTTGGGATTTTATTTTTAGTTCTTTCGTGCGCACTTTTGAGGGCTTTTGTATAAGTGATTAGAATCTTCGTGTTGCTATTTTGTGTGAGCATGTCGGAAATTTGAAGACCATTATACTTAAAATGTGTATTTTTAGCTCCCTGTAAGGCGGGCTTAGGTTTCGTATTTTTGTGTTTAAAATCAAAACAACAACTCGTTATTTTTATACTTTCTTGAATTTATTGAGATTTAATGTTAGTTAAGCGTTAGAAATGAGAAGGAAGCTATTACTAATTTTATGTTTAAATGTCTATCTAATTTTATTATTATTATTTGAATAGAACTTTCTATGTGATGAATGGTCTAGCAGATGGCCATGGCAAACGAAGTCTGTATCATGAGGTGGAAAAAAAAACCATAATGACAGTCTAAAAGTTGGTTTAAGAGACTAGTACGAAGTTTACAGCCGAATAAAAGCCAATTTTCCAGAATTTGTTTTACAGCCAGTTCACACAAAGTTTCTGCTTAACAATATTTTCGAGAGATTTCCGATTACACTTTTGATCCAGAGTGAACGAATCTGTTCATTCTACCGGCGAGCTCGAAACCAGGGCCGTCTAAAACCATATTTCGCTACGCCGTGAGCTTAACAGTTGGCGTCTCGAAAACAGAAGTTGCACTACTGTCAACGAAAACAATAAAGCGTATTCTCCACTTAGAAATTGAACGCGAATATATTTCTCCACAAGGATGAACTTACGGACATCTTTAGATCCATAAAGAAGAAGAAATCTTCTGAAATAGATCGCATTCCAAACAACTGTTCTAAAGCACTTGCCTCTGCAAACACTGACAGTTTTACAGTTTTTTAATGTATATTATCCAATCCGTTGAAAAACTGCAGCAGTCCATTCCATTCCCAAAAAAGCCAAAGACACGAGTAAACCAGCCAATCTCCGTCCGATTAGTTTGCTCCCAAACATCAGCAAAGAATTTGAAAAAAAATAAAGCATTGATAAACTATATCATCATCATCATCATTGGCACTACAACCGGGATCCGGTCTTGACCTTATTTAACACGTCTGAGGCTATTCAAATTTTCCATAATAATTTGTTTTTCCGGGCAAGGTTATTAGCCTTGCGCCAAATTGATAAACTGGTGTGATGAAAATGGTATTATTCCGAATAAGTAGTTCAGTTTCAGAGCGCAACACGACACAGTTAATTATGCGCTAAACTTGTTTCCGATATACTAGATGTATGTGTACGTTTTTCCCGATTTGTTCGACAAAAAAATACGTAATTTTCTAGGGAAATTAATGTTTTTAATCAAAATATTGGCCATCGGCTTCTACACATCTCACCCATCTTTCAGGTAATTTATGAATAGCATGCCAAAAAACTGCGTCTTTAGCGGCAAACCATTCGTCGAACTATTTTCGAACTTCCTCAAACTCGCTGAAGTGTTGCTTTACGAGCGCGTGCCCCATTGATGTGAAGAGGTGATAGTCAGATGGCGCCAAGTCTGGGGAGAACGACGGGTGCAGAAGAATGCCCCATTCATGTGATTTAAGGGTGTCTTTCACTGGTTGCGTACTTTTCGCTGGCGCCATTTCTTAATTAAACCGGAAAAAACGTATGCATACGTCTAATATTGATCTTCCCAATTGTTCGTAAACGTCTGCTGATTGTTTCTTGTGACACATGTAATGTTTCTGCTAACTGCCGTTGTGTTTCAGTCGGTTCATCATCCAATAATTTCTGCAATTGCTCGTCTTCACATTTTTGTGATCTACCAGAGCGCTCACTGTCTTTCACATTGAAATCACCACGTTTAAATTTTCGAAATCATGTCTCACATGTTCTAATTGATGGAGCGTGTACGCCATATGTTTCTACCAGCAAATGATGACTTTCAACCGCCTTTTTCTTTTGAGTAAACAAAGAAAGCAATTACTATGCTATTACTTTTTATTGGCCTGTAGGAACCCGGAAGTTCATAACCTCACCGACTCGACTCCACCATAGTTCCCTGTCCTGTGCACTCTCCTTTCACGCTTGACCAGCCGATCCGATCTCCGCAAGGTCAAACTTAACATTGCCCTCCCATCTCCGTCGCGGCCACCCTGCCGGCCTCTTTCCCGTTCATCTACCGTCAAGAATTATACGCACGGTCCTATCGTTGCTCATTCATGCCACATGTTCGGCCCATCTTAGTCTTCGCGACCTGATTACTCTCACTACTGTAGGTTTGCGGTATAGCTCTTCCAATTCGTGGTTGTGGAGTTTCCTCCATTGTCCTGCCTCCTCGTCATATTTACCTCCAAAGATACCCCCTAAAACTTTATTCTCCAATACGCTGAATTTGTTTTCTTCCCGTTTGAGACGGCCCATGTTTCGCATCCGTACAGAGCAATCGGCATGATTATGGTTCTATAGAGACGGTGGTTTATGTTACGTGATAGCAGTGTTACACCTCGCTTTACACCCCCCCTCAACATACATAATACAATTAAGATTCCATCATCCGATGATTTCATCTATATCAAAGTATTCTGCATATAATGCAATACTCGCCTTTCCAGCAATTGAAATTCGTATTTTGCATACAATGCAAACAATTGAAATTCGCAAAGCCTTCCCCACGGGCAATTAATTCATATCGCATACGTTGCGATAATTGCCCATCCACGCCCACCTTCCAAAGCCAATTATCATATATCAGTCATACACTTGACCCACTCCCCAATGCAACCGCATTCTGCTTCATATTACAAAAATCAAGCAAGCGCCTGTCCACGGACCTACACGATCTCATTTTACAAATACATATGTTTACAAGTGTGATACATGATATGCGAGCACAAGCGACATTATCAAAGGCCACCGACGACGAAATAATCGAGCGTCGGAAAAGTGCTGAGTTCGGTGAAGTACCGAACACAGCAGTGAGACGTAATAAATCGTATGATACGATTGGCACATGCGAGCAATGGCCTATAATTGGTTCTCCACATGGAAAGTAATTAAGTAATTGCGCAATTCATTACCGTTGCATTTTTGGCAAGGAAATTAAAACGATTATTGAAAATTGCAAATTGCGAGTGACAGGCAAATAACACCCAAATAGGCTACACGCGCTGGGTGAAAAAAATGCTCTGTCTCCATTAACTTCCCAATTAAAATGGTATTTAAAGGGTAGTGCAAGTGAGTTTCTTTGCAGTGTAGTGTAGTAACCAAGTAAGAAGGTTGCAGCCTTAGCGTTGGAACAGCGGACCTTCTTACTTTTCTTTTTAAAAGTAATTGTGTAGAAAACTAAGGGATCGACATTCCCAACCAATAAATAAATTGTTCGGTCACATGTAGTGAAGTGTTTCATTTCAATTTCAACCTTACAACCACAACGCTGAAGAGGCTGCCGCCACAGAGAAGCCGAATAATCTCACGCTATACTGTCTTACAACGTAAGTACCTCCTGCCGCCATAGAGAAGCAGCACCGAAAAAACTAACTAAAACTAACTATAACTAAAATCAAATCACGATAATTAAATAATAAATGTTAACATCTGGGGTTACTCTCAGGTATTACATTTTGGCGCCCGAACAGGGACCTAATAAAATATAAAGCATTTATCCAATAAGAAAATACAACTAAGTTAATCAAAGAAATCTTCAGAACTAAATATTAAATGTCTACATCAGAGGTTTGCACTCTGGTGTTACAGCAGTTTGGATTTCAGCAGTTTACTGACTGCGTGCCAGATAGCCTTGCCGGAATGCAGTCTTCTGTTAATTTCCTTCGACATTTCGTTACTGGCCGTCAGTGTCGTTCCCAGATATTTAAGTTCTATAACGTTTTCAAATATCTTTCCTCTGACGTTTATATGTGTTCCCTGAGGTCCACCTGCTCTCGTCGTAATCATATATTTTGTTTTGTCTTCACTTATTTCTAGGACCACCTCTTCTGCCGCTTGCATGATGATTTCACAGTTTTTACTTACAGTTTCTAGATTATCACCCAGAACGGCGATGTCGTCCGCATATGCGAGCACTTGTGTGACACCGTTCAGGGATGATCCGGCTATATTGTCGTCTTGTACCTTTCTGATGACATACTCGAGCACAAGGTTAAAAAGACGTGGTGAGAGGCCATCCCCATGCTTTAGTCCGTCGCGGAGTTCAAAAGGTTCGGAGAGGTGGTTTTCTATTCTAAATCGCCCTTTGCTTTCGTTCATGCAAATTTGAATGAAGGCCGCACATTTTTTTTCAGGATTCCCAGCTCAACTATGGTAGAGTCTTTGCCTTGCGATTGAGTCATAGGCTTTTTTGAAGTCAACGAACAGTTGGTGAACATTTGGTCGCTTGTTGACCGGTTCCTACGGAATCCGCATTGGTAGTCTCCCAGTATTTCTTCTGCGTACGGCGTGATTCTCGACAGTATGACATTTGTTAGTATTTGGTATGTGGTTGGGAGCAATGATACCCCCCCGTAGTTTTGCAGTCAGATCTGTCACCTTTTTTGAAACAGGGGACGACTATTGAGGCTTTCCATTCTTCCGGACTGGCTTTCTTATCCCATATTGTTTTAATGAGTTGGTGGATCTGTCGAGCGGTTGCCTCTCCTCAAGCTCTGCCGGTATGCAATCAACTCCGGGAGTCTTGTTGTTTTTCAATCGATTTATCCCGTCTACAACTTCGTCGAAAGAGGGCTGTGGGATCTGAGGCTCGGCTGTATGTACGTCAGGTGCGTTTATTTCTGGTTAGTGGGTGCGCACATTTTGTACTTTGGCTGATGTTTATTTGTTCGAATGTTGATGATGCAGTGTTCCGCCGAACACCGTTCGCAGAAAAACAAAACGAACCCAGAGCGAATGATGTGCTTTGGCAACACTGTCCACGAAAACAACTAAAGACACTAGAGCGAATGCTGTCACTAATTAAACACAGAGAGAACTTGTTTATTTTTCAATTTTTATTTTATTGTTTCTTTTTATTTATTAAATCAATTACATCGGATCTAAAATTAATTCAGTATATGTGGAACTCGATATTCAATAACACAATGACGGTCCTCGGATTTCTACTTTTTGTTTTGCTGCCCTATTAAATTACCTCCGTTTCTAAACTACACACTGTGGTTTGCAAAGTGAACACTTGATCGTCACGAAATTATTGCCACCTAACAACGCACGCACGTCCTACTGTTCTCGCAGCTTCCTGTCGACTTGCTTTTCCCGTACAATTTTTGCGCGGATCACCTCCTCGTCGGAGTTCTCAGTGACGACTCTCTTTTATGATACCAAAATTACGCGCGCGCGACCGACCTCCTTCTAGGGTTTCTCTAACTGTACTACCTTATTTTTCCTATCCATCTCCATTGTCTTCCCCTCATATGAAAAAGAAATTTCCCATCATAATTTTCCTTCTCATTCCCTTATCTGCAAGAGAAAATTTTGTATTCGGTTTTCAATTCCAACCTCTTATCGGAATCTTATTTCGAAGAATTGAGCGTACCGCCACTTCTTTCTCGGTCCTTTCGTGGGATTTGTTTGCGTTGCACGTCTGGCTTACGACAACAAGAGTTTTTGTGTGCTTTAGATAGGTAACGAAGGAACCGTGGGATTAGTTATCGGTTTCTATATCGCATTTCCAAGTTATAAACATCTGGCGTGGGATAGGCGTTACGATGTTTATGATTGCATGAATTGTTTGTCGGCGGGCGAATCGCTAGGCCTTTGGGATCTTGCGAGGAATTTAGGGTGCTAATTGCTATTAGCTACATGAGGAGATATGCGTTATTCTGTTTGTTTTCAGAAAAATGCGTTTAATGGATGGATTGAGTAAATGGGGGAATTGCATTGAATTGAATTAAATGGATGCATTGAGTGGATGCGTTGAATTCAATATTAGAAAATTTTGAACGTTGAGTTCGATTGGTTTTTACTATTGAATTGAATGCTGGGTACTTGGAATGTTACCTTTTGTTTCAGGCGGAAGTAAGGACTTTTGGCAAACGTGTCTGTGGGCACGTGTAATGGATATAGGTGAGTATGTTCCTTAGGTGGAACGACGATATCTCAACCTATAGTGGGTTGTGTGGTTCGTAGAACCGCCACAGTACTGCTTCCATCTTGTCACGATATTATTTGTTTCTGTCACCAGACAACCGTTTGTGTCTCGGATTATTTTGGCTCTCCCTCGGTAGCCATTTCTAATTGAAAATATGCCGGCATACATAAATCTGCTGTTCTTTGCTCTGGCATTTTCTATGTTTTTTTCGATCCTAGTCTTCTCCCATTCCCGTTTTTTGCGTTTGAAAAGTCTGGTTGTTTCTTTCCGAATGGTCGCGTATCTCACTGCGTTGACTTCATCATATGCTTCTAAGTGGATCATTCTAAGGCGTTTACGTTGTTCGATCTTTGCCCTGCACTCATCATCAAACTAAGGTTTGGACTTAATTGTTTTCTTAAATCCTAATACCTCTTGGGCTGTTTGTTTGATTGTGTCTCTGAGCGATGTCCATTTAGTGTCCACACTATTGGCTTCCTCTTCCTCACTACTGTCATTCTCTAGGATGCTAAATCTATTCGTTAGTTCGTCTTGATATTCAGCCCTTTTGTGCAGGTCTTTTAGTTTATCAATGTCGAACGTTTTGCTCGTCTCCGGTAACTGCCCATGTGGGTTTGCTGCGAGCTGACTCCTGATTTTGCCCATCACTAGAAGATGATCGGAGTCGCAATCTGCTCCTATATATGATCTTACGTCAAGGATATTCGAGTGGTGTCTTTTGTCTATGAAGAAGTGGTCTATTTGATTACGTGTTACGCCGTCGGGTGATATCCATGTGGCTTTATGGATTTGCTTGGGCTTGAACATCGTTCTTTTCACTAACAGATCTTTTGACGCAGCAAACGTAATAATTCCAATTCCAATATCATTTGAAACGTCGTGTAGGCTTTCTTTACCCATAATTGGTTGGTCTTCCTGTCCTATTTTCGCATTGAGGTCCCCGAGGAGGAGTGATCATGTCGACTTTTGTGCCTGAAAAAGAATATTTGCGGTACGCATGTATTTTCTTATTCGAAATGAAATGAAGTGAATAATCAAATAAGAAAAGCAATGCGTGCCGCAAATGTTCTTTTTCAGGCACAAAACTCGACATGATCACTGAACGATAAAACAACGACAAGCTTGTCTTCGATTAATGAATCGTTAAGAAAAAATGTATTTGGGGAAAAATAAGCATTAAAAATATACTAATAGATTTGGTGCACTGTAATGCATAAAATAAATACTAAATTTTATTAAAAAAAAGCGAGAAATAGTGAAAAAAAAATATTGATTCCAGTTTTCTTTGGATTTGCTTGGAAAAAATAATAGAAACAAATTAGTTTTTTGTTGGTGTTTTGTGAAGGCTTAATTTAGAGTAAAGGAGTTTTTTTTTACCCTAACGCGCGCAAAAAGGGATTTTGAAGTACCCTTAAATGTCAAAGCACAGTGCGAGCGGATGGAGAGGAAGTGGATAAGGAAAGAAGGTGTCGATGTATATTGATCTTGAATGTCTGGATTCGGTTAAAGAAGGACTCTCTATGTTTATTTGTGCGCCGGAAGATCACTTTCAACGTCAATAGATGTGCATTCTCGGATGGACGATTATCTCGGGAAAATATCTGAAGGGGCGGAACACATTCAGGAAGTTCAGTTGAGCAACAACCGTGATAATACTGTGGTATTTTTTATGTTGGCATCAGCAAGGATGCAGGTTTAATAAAAAATCCACCGACGTCTGCTGCCTAAATTGTGCACCAAAGCAAAACCAAACGAATAAGAACACTCAGATACGGTTTGTCATTTAACGTTCTTTATTTTATTTATAATATGGCATCGGCACATGCGCATAGGATCGGAAATTGTTCACGGTTCACAATATAGGGTGATCGACTTTAAACAAATGATTCACTACAAACTTTACAATGTCTTGCTTTATTCTTATGTTCTCTAACTCGGTACTGGTCACAACAACATTCACACAATCCTCTGGCGATGAACGCCGGCAACTGCTTCCCGCACGCCAAAAGTATCGTACCTGGTTCACTTTAAGAATACACTAAACGGATTCATCGGCTTAATAACCGAAATCAATAGGCGCTAACTCGCACTCAGAACTCGAGTATCCTAACCGAGGTTAAAACCGACTCCATGTAACGCGGCAAGCGATGAAAATTAATATTAAAAGGGCGCGACTGTCCGCTATGGAGATTGACATCTGACTCCGAGAGCTGGCGACGCTGACCCAGCCTCTGGTGATTGCGGTGAGTTTCCACCGCACACCATCGCAGGAGAAAACATCCCTTTCGTCATGCTGTGGCCAATGAGAGCCGATCTGCGTCCCATTGGAAAGTTCTTGCATAATATCGTCTCGATTGTAACGAATGTCTTCCTATTGGAAGGAAGGACAAACGAAACGCGCATTGAAACACGTATCGGAGAAAATATACAGCTGTTTAAACATAAGCGTGTATAAACCGAAACGTTTGTGTATACCGTAATGGCATCAAAAAGGGCAAGCTCTAAAATGCGGATTGTTTGGACAAGCCAATGAAAATACATTAGGATTGCCTATGCAGCCGATTCGAGATAATTGGTTGTAGCTGTGTGGCGACTCTAACAGATACACACACAATTCACAAGCAAAATAGTGAAGAGCACCGAACGAAAAATCGAATAAGAAAATACATCAGAGCCGTATACCATAGCGATAACAAAAATAATTCACATCAGTGGAGTATAGTCGAGTTTTAAAAAATCAAATTCTAAACACGGTCAGTAGCCGGATGGGTAACGCTTAGGTTCAATTTTGTTCGTGATTCGAACTTTCATAGCGTCAGTTCGAACCACACGATCTTCTTCACTATTATTTCAAACGCTATAGCTGTATAGGCATCGATTTGCATGACGTGATCGTGGGATCGGTGATTGCTTGAGAAAAGCAAACACAGAAAGATTTCTGAGAGCATGATTGTCATGAATGTCGATAAGGGGACTGTGGAAGTTTTCCTAATGGTTGGCAATGGACATGTGTGCCGATCAGGGGACACGAATATGGTTTAGGAAAAATGCTTCTCAACCATGTTCGGATGAAAATGTCATGCATGTGTAGGTGCGAATTCGATGTCGGTTACGTGAAAAGGTAACCGTGATGTAATAGGACATGATGCACTGGGTGCAAGCATGCCTCGGGGCGAAAGCTTTTGTTGCCACGGCAAGATAGTAAACCTTGCCGTGGGTTTATGTTTTCAGGTGGGGGATGCTCTCATGCTGGTAAGTTGTTTGCAGAGATTTGCAGATATTTGCAGTTATATGAGGTTGGGTCGATGTGTGGCTCTTCGGGCCCTGAAAAACCCCACAATACCTTTAGAAAAAAGATAGGCATGATACGTTACGTCTGTGTTCTAATGACGGAATTGATCGATTTACGGCTGAGCCCCCAATGAGTTTCACTGTTCGTTTTTGCATCCTGTCGAGCACGTGTATTGCAGTTTTGGATGCGCCTGACCAAATATGGGATTGAACTCCATTTTTTGGACGAATATACGCCTTGTAAATAGTGGCCAAGTTGGATGGGGTAAAATATCTCTTGCATCTCTTAAGGAACTCCATACATTTGGCTGTATATTTCGCAGCTTCAAATATGTGGTCATTCCAATTAAGAGTCGCATTAATTCTTCTGCCGAGGATTGATAGTTCCTTGGCTTCGTCGATTCAAGTAACTTTCATTGACAGTATATTTACTTTGGGGTTCGCCTTTGACGACAAGAGGCAGCACTGAGTTTTTAAGACATTGAATTCTAGTCGGTTAGATAATCCCCACTGATATATCTTGTTGAGGTCTGAATTCAATGTATCAAGCATAACCTTGCTAACGTTCGAAGAGTTTGGTCGGGTGTGATTCTGGGGAGCGAAGCACTGTGCACCGACGTACGGCGCTGATTCTCTTCGCATCCCCATCGTTTACTAAGATAAAGTTCCGCCAAGCGAATCGTCACTAAATGTTTGTACCGAAGAAAACGCCAACAAGAAACGAAACTTTGCCCCAAGACATTTACAAATAAAGTTACTTTTCGCACTTATAAATTCTTTTTCACTGAGCGCACCGATCGACAGCAATTTAGAGTTCATTGTTTTACTATAAAGTTACTTTTCGCACTTATAAGTTCTTTTTCACTAAGCGCACCGACCGACAGCAATTTAGAAATACGACTCCGCGGCGGTCAGCGGATGGAATTTGACTCAACGATATTTCATCGTTTTGGGGTGAGTTTTCCCAAGAAAGAAAGACTTGGCAATGTATGTGTATGTGTGAGTGAAGATCACATTGCCTTTTTTTTCATACACAAGGCCATGGGAATGAACCTGAAACAAGGAAAGGGAAAATGTGCATTGCAGTTGAATAAATAAACCCCTAGTCATCCGGGAAATGGTGCAAAAAGCAAATTGGATGTTTATGGCATCTCTGTCTGCAGTAGAAACCGGGTTCGTGTTTGCATTAGGAAATGCTAGAAAATTTGGTTTCGTTGATAATGCCTAAGATGCGGTGATTGTTTGTCGATTGTAGAAACGAATCGCGGGTCGGTTTATTACAGCTGTAAAAACAAGCTGTCCGACATAGGATTTCAACACAGACAAAGGGTGCCGACTGACTTGGGATTCATGATGCCATATGCATTTTAAAGTATTATTTCCAGGAACCGTATCTAACGCGCTGTATGCATTAATGTCCTTGAAAAAGGAAATGTTTCAGGTATGCTGGGTGGAGATTGCGGTGCAGGTGTGGGAAATTGAAATTTGCCTGGGATTCTTGAAGAGGTAGAAAGAAATTCTTACAGGAAATTATATGCGAAGAGATGCATGAAGATAAGTTTTCTTTTACAGGGACTTTTTAGATTATAGATTTGATCTATATAATGCGTGAAGCATTTACAGGTGCTAATGCTGTTGCATTAGCGAAGTTAGGAAATTGGCTAAATGTTATGGGGGTTTTACGGTAAGTAGGCAGTGGGGTTTGGCGGAACCGCCACATGTTCATATGAGTATGAGAAATTCAACGTGCTATCATCAACAAACGTCTGAATTGGGTTGTGAGTACTTGACAAGAGATCATTTCTGAAGATTAGGAAGAGAGTGGGTGAGAGTACCGACCCCTGGGGTCCACCTTCATTAATTTGATGGGAGACAGATTTGACACCGTCGAGAACCACTTGAATTGAACGGCCACAGTGATAGTCTCTTATCCATTGGATTAGGGAATTGTCCATTCCATACGAATGCAATTTCGACAAAAGGGCTGGATGCCAAACTCGGTCGAAGGCTTTTGAAATATCTAATGTGACTTCCTTGCTTTCACCGAGGTAGTGGATGGAATGGCTCCACTTTTCGGTAAGGTACGGCGTCAGATCGCCTGTGGACCTATAGCGTTTGCAATGATAGTGAAGAACATGTGATTCGAACTGACGCTATGTATGACAGTTAGAATCACCAAAAGTTGAACCAAGACGTAACACATCAGGCTACTGGCCGTGTTTAGAATTCGATTTTTAAACTCAAGTATATTCCACTGATGTGAATTGTTATGTTATCGCTATGTATTTTCTTATTCGATTTTCATTCGGTGTTCTTCACTATTTGCTTGTGTATTGTGTGTGTATCTGTTAGAGGCGCTACAGACCTATTGCTACGAAAGCCATATTGGCGGTCATTGATAAGGTCATTTGATACCAGACATTTCGAAAGTTGACGGTTGGTAAGTGATTCCATCACCTTGGAGAAAATAGGAGTTAGTGCGACGGGTCGATAAGAAGAAAGGGACGATTTGTCACCCTTTTTGGGAATTGGCTGAATGTTCGCTGACTTCCATCTATTTGGAAAACGGCCAATAGAATAAGACAAATGGAAGAGTTTCCGCAGTGGTTTAGCGAGTGGAGAGGAACATCTCTTCAAGAGGATTGGGGGAATGCTTGGCGCGTTGAATATGTATACTGTATATTGTATGAATTCCAACAGAAGCATGTAGAAACTGATTGAAGGTGTTTGGTGAAGGTACAGTTAATGATAAAACATGCAGAAGAAGCTTTGACTTAAAATGGGTGATTTATGGTAGAATTTTGATAAGCCACGCTCTGGGCGACTATCTTCAATCCACAACAATACTGTCAAGATCATGATAGACCAAAATCGCTTTTTGACAAGATCTGAGATTGCGGAAAAGTTTCAGCCCAACAAACCCTTTCGGACCATATTCGGAAACTAAGATTGGTATGGAAATATTCGAGATGGTCACGTGAGTTAAGTGAAAATAATTGGAATGATCGAATTATCATATGCACATCCCCGCTTGCACAGAACAAAACCGAACCCAACTTGGGCCAGATAATAACTGCGGATGAAAGTGTGGCGTTTCTACTAACGCCACTGATACCTTTTCAACCTACCTCCAAATCTTCCTTCCTAAAGCCCCACTAATTTTATCATTTTTGCTTATGCAAGCGCAATACCTTCCCCAAGCATTCTCCCACCGATAGCATTACCTTTCGATTATGCAAATCGCATCCAACATCAAGCATCTTGCCATCAAGGACATTCACGCAATTAATGCGTTATATCAATTTTCCTAGAAGAAATTCGGTACGCCACTACCGCATACATCAATGCATCTCAGCATTGTTCTAAAAAGAAAACATTTCGGTTGCCATACTAGATAACCGAAGTGGATTATGAAAACAATCAGCAGAACCCCTGTCTGCCTGCATTTACCGTCCCACACGTGCGCAACAGATTTTCATGTTGCGCCAGTACTCACGGCAGCTTTTATGCAATCTTCAAAGCACCGGCACAATTCGCCGAATTCAATGCCAGTGTAAATACTCACACTGGAATTCGACCCATGACTCCCTAGGAATGCAATACGCAATTAACATAGTTGTAAACACAACCATCATTGTGTAATTATCCCAAATGCACCCTAATCCCTAGCGTAGTATTTGGATAACTGCAAATACTTATCCCAAAGATGCTTTTTCATTCCCACGGTTCGACCACCCATGAGCTCGCATCACGAGCCAACAGGGTGATCCGCGCGCAAAAGTAGTTGAGTCGATGAAACGGTTGTAAATGAGTCGAGTCCGATACACGGTGGAGTTCGCCTGCGCAAGTGCAAGAGATGGAATAGTGAAGTTCCTATAAGAGAAATCAGTGTAAATTAAATAGAATTAGGACCTTGGTAAATTTATAAACACCCGCGAATATTTGTGTCAGTAAAATTTACGAACTTAGTGTCGGACCTGATATTGTGAAGATGCGCCACAGTTTTCCAACAATAAAAACAAAACAGTATCACCAATCCTAATGTTTTATTTTCTGCCTGGTATCTGCGCTGTGTCTGAGCGCTCGTTGTGAAGTTTATCGCGAAGTGACAGTGCAACGTCCAAACCTGAGGAAGTTTTATCTGGCTGTTGTTTACCTGAGGACGTGGATTATGTAACTCGTTAGGAAGCTTAATGAACCTTGCTAATGCCGGCACATAATTAAGTGATTTTCCTACAAAAGGTCCACTACCTATGAAAACACATAATGAAAAGGGCATATTGTGAATCCAGAAAACAAAAAGCTAAGTTCGAAGAGCTACTGTTAGAAATTCGGTAATTTGAAAAAGTATCGGCTGCAGTGCTCTAAAAAGCCCTACCACCTTTTTTCCCCATTCCTACATTCAAATCCCAGTAATATACAAAACCCAAAATCCTATCAAAACCCGAATTTACCCAAACATAAACCAAAATTCGCAATAAACCAATCAAACATTCGTTTATAGCCTAACATTTGCTCCCACGGCATAATTATAACCAAAAATCCGAATTAAAATTAAAATTCACAATAAACGAATCTAATATTCGTCTACGTTTCACATTTGCCCCACGGCATCATCGAAATCCAAAAATTCAGAGATCATTATCTCTATCTGAAAATGTTCCATTGTGAAAAACAAACAGAAAACCAAAAGCAGATACATCCCCACATCTGCGAAATAGTTTCAAAAGAATTCGATGTATGTAAACACAACATCTCACTCGAAATATCCAAAAATCGAGATTGTTGTACGAAAATGTGTATTTTTGGGATACAATTTTCGATTTGTTTTCCTTTATAATGGAAATGGGTAACTGATCTCCGGGCCGCAACTTATTTCAAAACCACGTCTGCGTGCGGCTCTTTAATAAGGAACCCACCGTTGCGGCAAGCCTAGACATTGAAAAAGCTTTTGATACGACTTGGATCGAAGGTCTCGCTTTTAAACTACTGAATACTGGCCTCAGTAGAACGCTATGTAGCATCATCTACCAGTTTGTTCTAAACAGAACCTTCCAAGTTAGAATGAATGGAAAGCTTTTCCGAACTTTTCACGCCGCTGCAGGCGTACCACAGGGCTCCATTCTAGGCCCCATCTTATTCAATATTTACACCTCCGATATTCCCCGCCCCGCTGACGGGAGAGTAAACCAAATATGCTATGCGGATGACGTCCTGGTGTACACGTCAACCAAAGGCCCTAACCTCGCAACAAATCGACTCAACCGTCACTTGGACGAACTGTATCAGTATTACGGTCGATGGAAAATTCGACTTAATCCATCCAAAGCAGTAGCCATAATTCTGAGTAGTAAACACCCCCAACCTACTTCTCGATATTCACAGAATATTCGAATAAAAATGGGAGATACTACGATTAGACCACAGGACAAGATGAAATATCTTGGGGTCACTTATACCCCAAAAATGAATTTCATCAAACATGTGACCCACATTCTCCAAAGGGGCCTTGGTCGGTCTAAGCAACTGCACAACATCCTGAAGTGGAGGAACAAAGTTGACACCAAAGTTAAGCTTCTCTGCTATAAGCAGCTAATCCGATCTGGAATATCGTACGCCTTTCCCATATGGTCCTGTATATCTTCGGCTCAAATGGAAAGACTTCGGGTTTTCGAAAGGAAACTCCTCAGAAGATGCACCAATCATTCTAGAAGGCCTGACGGTCGTCATTACCCCAACTCTCACCTATACGAAGGCGCCTCCATTGCCCCTATCGACGAGCACTTGCTTCAATTAGCATATAAGTACCTCGAAAACATTCAGAACAGCGAGAACCTACTTGTACGGGACTCTTGCGTTCTTGACCCTTCTCTCTCTCGATCTCTTCGGATCAAACCCCCACAATTTCTTCTGAAGAAAGCACCCTTCCCAACAACATTCCCCTCTATAATAGAGGATTCCTGGACCCATCCCATAGGGTCTACAATTAACAAACCAAACACACGAACGCACAGTACAAGACGGCACAAACACAAACATACACACCGACCAAAGAGCAGATTATCAGACGCCAAAGACGTGATCTGCGTTTACTACCGCACCCAAGACCCACCGGTCTTGTAAGATTTCATTCCCACCATCCCTCTATAAAAGTAGTTAGAGAACACTTGGACTAACACTGTCCACACTATCCTTGGATACCCCCCCTTTTTTCTTCTCTTTTCAGATGCCGCGAGACCGAGCCCAACATCCTCACGGATGTGGGTGATTCTGGTTATCGCAAGATGACCAGAAGTCAGAGACAAGATGAAGGACACATATGTCCTGTCTCGCCAAATTCGGCCTTCTCGCCACCATTTTTTTTTTTTTTTTTTTTGATCTCCGGGCCGCAGTATAACATCGATCTTAGTCCCTGGAGGAAATACCCCAGGAGAAAAACTCAACTGACGAAAATAATCTAATTAAGAAATAAAACTCTTTACCGAAGAAAAGCGAATTTTTCATTTAGCGGCCAACCGATAGCGAAGAATCACCTGGCCCCCACGGAAGACCAAGTGAAAACCAGCGGAAACGAGGACTGAGGCCAAATCAAGGACGTTGCTCTTCCCTCTGGATCAGAGGCAGCACGGTAACGACCCCTTGCTGTAGTACAACAGCAAAACACGGCGATGATCAATAGGAAAGACAACCCGCTGCTTCATGATGATGTGAGGCGACATACTCCATTCCCCTATTTTTCTCAGTCGCATTTTTCGGTGATCAGAATAAAACAATAAAATAAATTTACCTCTTCAGCATTGACATTGTACAAATTAAATTTGTAACGCTCTAATTCTGTTGATAGAATGTAATGAAAGAGAATAATCCAGTCCGCCGAAGAACCAGATTGTTTCTGCTACATTTTTAAAAAATTGCGATGAATAATAATGGAATCCGCGTTATATCGAAGTTACAACGGTGCAGCTTTTGTAGAATGCTCACCTGCGAAATGTACAACAAGAGCTACATGTGAAGCATGGAGAAGAGTTTACATATCCTGCAATCATCGTATTGTAACCGGAAAGCACAGGAGCGTCTTTAAGCCCCTTGAAAAGAGGAAGCCGCGTTTTTATTATTATACATTTTTTTTATTATTATTGTTATTTTATTTTCCCGTTATACCAACGTGTTTAATATTTTCTAGAGGAACATGAAGAGGGTCACACCGACGCGTCACAAAAGCCAGACTGATGAAGCAGCTGGGGTGTTTTGATAACCGAACACACGTTCGCACACATAAAAACGAATTACATGTCAGAGCAAAATCTTGTGAATGACACTCGATTTGGTCATGTTACGAGGAAGGAAGAAGGATATGACAGGAATGCTGAATGCAGTCAGTATCTCTTTCGCAGCTACTTTTTCAATGATAGTCATAGGGTCGTCTTCGTGCGACACTTGCGTTGTCGCCGTCCATGTTGGAAAGCAGTTCCACAGTACTTGAATGAACACTTGAGAGTATCATCACAATAAGAGACTAGCTAGGGGTACCAGGGCGAATTGTTGGTAACTTCTCTTTTTGCCTGGTTTACTGTTTTTATTTTACTGAACTGCAGGTGAACTCTTTTTAAATTACAAGGAAAAATTTGTTATAAGTATTTTTTTCAGTTGTTTTTTTTTTTTTTCGTCGCTCTTCCTTCCTTTCGTGTCGCCCTTAGGCGCGTTGTTGTCTGCTATGACAATTTTAAGTGGCTAGTTAGGGTAAAGTATCAGTTACAGACGACAGTGCAGAAGGCTGTCTTTGGGGGAAGCCCCCAAAGAAGATTGCAATTGATAATGAGCCGGTCGGACCTGGGGTATTCTCTTCGGGAACAACCTTCTATTGAGTGGAAGTTATTGCAGTAAGTGGGAAGGAAAACGAGTTTAAGGGTCACTTCCGAGAAGATTAAGTGAAATTGGAGACGTTGGCTATTGAAAAACTAACGACGGACGAACGCACTGAATGGCACTCTCCAAGATAAACTTTGAGTTCACTTCTACAGTAACGAATGAAGATGTCACCAAGTTTTCATTGAGTAAGATATACGATTCAAAAGAATCTGTACTTAAACAAACAGACTGAATCAAGTGTTAAGGACAACTTCTCACTATTTTTACTGGCGATTTGATGGGGTAACCTAGGAACGAGAGTTTCCTTCTACAGGCATTTTTACTGACAAATTACATAATAGCTTTTAGGCACCCTTTGAAATGCAAGTGAACCCTTTTGTTACATTATCCGACCACATTTGCTCATTTGTGTCACGGTAGCAAATATTTGAAAATAAAACAGTGTAAAAAGGTTAGCCCGAAGAAGGTAAGATAATTTTCAATTTAATCCAAGAAACCTATTTTCACCTGTCAATAAAAAACACTGTTGAGATGAACAGTTCGTATACACTTACCTACATCACTCTACGTCTACTTAAGCGTGTTATATTCCTACAATAAGAATTTTTCATTTAAGGCGATGTGGTCTTCTGGCAATAGAAGCAAAGGAGTACTGTGGTGGTAAATTCACATAATTTTCAATGTTCTCCCCTTTTTCTCCTGACACCTGAACCCTTGAATTTTACACATCGAACACCCTCGTTAGCTTTATAGACGAAGCTTATCAGGGAGTAATAAAATTGCATGGGTTTCGCATCGCTGTATTTCTGATTTTCAATTATATGAAAAGCTTATCCCCCCTTTAGCAAAACTCATTCTAGAATATATCATGCTCTTTGATGAAAGGATGAACCCATAGTTAGGATGTGTCATAATCGTTTAATAAATGGCCAGGAAAATGTATACTTAGGGTTATTAGCAAGTCCTTGTCCATAAGGAGAACGAGCGAACATGGAACTTAATCGGTCAGAGGTCTATATCGTGTGGAGTCTAAGGTTCTATTGTGCGATGAAACTCACGCAAACCGACAGAATTGTATTATATTTACTCATATATTAATTTACAAGTAAAGTAGGTAAATAAGGACGCAGTAGTACACAATAAGTAGGCAATTAAATGGTCTGAAAATGTCCTGTTGTTATAACTTTAGCTGTGTAGGTTTGTACAATAGCAAGGGGCCGATTGGGGAAAACATTTTTTAGGCGTAATTGTAATTTGGCGTGAGAGATTATCTACATTATGGGTTTCTAAGGATGTTGTTTGTTGTCCGTTGTCTGTATAATCTGACAAGGCTATCATTTCACTCTTTATATATCTGTTAACTTGGAACAAACAAAAGTAACAGTTTATTGGATAAAAGTGATCTGCAATTGTTCGTTGCTAATGTGGCTTGTGAAACTTGGAATTACACCAACACTTTAACCACCTTGTTGCATGATTATACGAGTATCAGTGAGTTAGAGAAGGTAGATTAATTGGGTTAGTAGAAGTGGTACTTTATTGATTCTTATGTACATGGTAGTTGCTTATAAACTACAAACTTTGACCACTCTGTTACGATGACATCCTTTTAATTTGTCAACATGGCCTGATTCTTTTTTCTTGTTTTGTCTTTAAATTGAATCTCTTAACTCGTTTCTTCTCTTGCTGTTACCGATTTTTTTATTTGACTCTTGCACCCATTGTCCTATGTCTATTCCGATCATGAAGACGATGGAAAATAAAGATTTTAGTTAAAAGAAACCGATTCTCATTCTTCATTTGTAAACTAATTTATAATCTTTGAAAAAATATTCTTCATCCGCGTCGAAGTAAATCTTATCCAAAAGAAGTGTGTACAATTGTAGAAAGATCGGACCATTATATTTTGAGACATCATGTGCACCAAATTTGAAAATGCTGTTTTAAGATAAAGCATTTAAAATCTTTAATAAGGGTGTTGTAGCAACCCTTGGAAGGATACCTCTTTGTCTTTAAATGGAAGAGGGTTGTCGTCGTGCTTCTTCAGATCTTAGAGAAGAATAACAATCGATTGCTGAGAGGGGGCCCGACTGTTCCCCTGCCGGAGTGATGGTTGATTCAAAAAGGCCTGTCATACTTTTCTTTATTAAAACTTAAAAGTACTACTCTATGTTTAAATTGATATAATGGATTCATTAGTGTCTTTAGACTTCGGAGGCCAACCGAGACTGATCATCGAAATTAGGACGCATCTTTTATATCAAATCCCGTCGAGATTTGTCTATGAAGTTCATCAAAAAAAACTAGAGCATCAGACCGAAAACTGTCATGCATTTCGACTGGAGTGGAGTGCCAAGGAATTTGGGTGGGATTATTGTTAGGCAAATTGCCGGAAATTATGATCATGAGCATTTGAAGATACGCATTTCATGATGTTGGGATTTTGGGAAATTTGTGTTTGTTCATGATAAATGAACATCTGGTTCGATTTATCATGCATTTGGTGTCAATTTAGGAATTTGGGGGATTATGTGTATTCGTGATAAATGAACATTTGGTTCGTTTACTACGCATTTGATTTGAATTGAATTTCTTTTTTTTTACATGAACGCGCGTACAAAAAGGGATTGTCAGGTAGCCTTACTTACTGGGATTAGGAGTTTTGACTCTTATTTGGGGTTGGGGGGGTGGGGGGGGGGGGGGGGATTATGGATTGGGTTATAGATACTTTGTAGTGATCCTAAATCACTACTCTCACCCCATTACCTATAATCCCCATCCAATTTCCATAGTGAATCATGTGAGCGACAAGTTAAACCAAAAGATAATTTGCCGCATATTGATTCAATTTCCGAATATCTTACCCTTACCCATAATCCAAATCATGTACCCCAATCGAATCAGATACACGACAAAATTAACCTAAAGTCCATTTGTCGTACATTGATTCAATTCCTAATAATCCTAACATCATGAAATGCTTAACTCTAAATACATTTCATGATTTCTCCATCTAGGAATTTATTCAAATAAATTCCTATCAACTTCCCGGAATCCTATTCCAATTGAAGCACATAAAATCTTGTTTGTGCTTCTTAGAATTTGTAAGTAAAATTTTGTACAATCTCTGTCATCACAGAGTATAAAAGGGAGGCAAATTTTGATTTCACGATCAGTCGGAATCCGGAGGCCACGGCACGGCCACAACAAATAAGTAAACTAATTAGATAAAATAATTAAATAAAAACAAACTTAAAACTTCTTTCCAATCGTGGACTCACCAAAAGGAGGTAAGAAAAACAAATCTATAAAAATATAACCCTACACTTTATGAATTGCGAATATGTATGGCCGAGGGAAATGGTAAGGCTTTGCAGAGCACTATAGCCTTGTGGGGCCTTTCAGGGCCCGAAGAACCTCGCATCATTCTTAACCCCTATAAAAATCCTATAAACTCCTTAGCTACCCTTAATTCGAATCCTTGGCAAAATTACACAACCTCGCCACAGCATTCATCACCACCCTAAAATCCTGAAAAGATTTCGACATAAATATTCCGTAATAGCTGAGGAGCTTTTCCCTAGATTCGACAGGATGTGTTTACCTTTTTGGCCATAGATCCATCGGCCGATCTTTCTATTTTCTAATGCAGCGTAGCCATAATAGGTTTCCTGCAAATGACCTTGTGTTATTTTAAACAACACGCATGTCACCACATCGACCGATAGGATGTTCTGATGATCGGAACAATGTGTACCCAGACACTGTTTCAATGCCCATTATCCCCCAAAACACTGGCTGGGCTATTGGCCGGCTTGCACATCTGCAAACCAGATGTCTAATAGCCTGTAATGGAACATACCGAGTGGGATAATAAAAGATCAGTCTCGATGGCGGGCGATCTTCTGCCAATTTAATATCACAGAAGAATCTAACACCGTCGCTTTATTATCCCTTACACACCACCCATAAAACGTTTCTGTCTAGTAATGTAGACAGAAGATATGATTTTCGTCTGGGCAGCAATTTCTATCCAAACTAGGTGGCCGAAAAGACAAACACACAATAGACTACCCTCGAGTGTGTGTTAATATCATAGGAAACTATTTCTATGATTTATGACCGCCATTACGGCCAGCCGCAACGTCGTACTTCTAGTCGACCAGATGTGCATTGGTATTTTCCGTGCGCATCTTTAATTATGGGCATCGTCACCACTTCCAGCGTGTGGGCGTGTCCTCCTATGGTATGGTTTCTATAGGAATTTTTCAGTTGGAATTTTCCAGGGCAATCGCCATTGTATCCCTAATCCAACGATCCGCTTGGTTCTTCGATGGCATACCATCTGATCCTCGATTCTACAAGGAATGAACCGTGTAATAATTGTTAAATAGATGTTCACCAGTACAATAAATAAAACTCTTAAACTAAACAAGTGTTATCCATGAACCGTGTAATAATTGTTAAATAGATGTTCACCAGTACAATAAATAAAACTCTTAAACTAAACAAGTGTTATCCATGAACCGTGTAATAATTGTTAAATAGATGTTCACCAGTACAATAAATAAAACTCTTAAACTAAATCCTCAGTATTTGATTATTCCGTTCTTGATTGTCGGGAGAGGTAAGCTTCGCATTCGTTGGGATTAGGAGAAAATAAGTGTCCGTGACTGACACACCACACACTCCTAAAAACTACCACAGCCTTGACGAACGTGCGATTCGAACTGAGGCTATGACGGTTAGAATCACTAAAAATTGAACCAATGCTCAACATATCAGGCCACTGCCGCGTGTTCGAATTCTATTTCTAAACTCAAGTACACTCAACTGATGTGGAATTGCTATGTTATTGCTTGATATACGGCTGATGCTTTTTCTTATTCGGTTTTCTTTCGGTGTTCTTCACTATTTGCTTGTGTATTATGTGTATATCTGTTAGAAACGCCACAGCACTATAAAGGTAGTAGCTGGCCAGAAGGACGGTTCTTACAAATACCCCATCTCATTGAACTTTTTCGAATCTACTCGAAATGTCGGGAGCACATTTCTGAGATGTTGCACTTTCTTAAACAAATCATTATTATAAAAGCGTATATAAATAAATAAACATATTTTTTTATAAAATTTAATTTTTCTTGTTGTTAATTTTGTTTGTTTGTTATTATTATTATCATCATAAAAAATATAATTTATCTATGCCTATATGTAATTCACATGTTTTACATAACAATAAAATGAATATTCATATATACTTTCTTTTTTGGTAGATTTCTAATTTACCTTTTTCTATCTGAGGTTATCTCTTGTCTTTGTCTTATGCTGTTTTTTGTCCCAATACTATGGTCTTATAAATAGTGAGGATAGATCCTTCCGAGAGTGGCGCAAAAGTCTTTCCCGTTGAGTGTGCCACAAAGATGTCATCTCTGAGGAGAAATATATCTGCCTGTTTGGGTACTTTTTGTTTCTGAATTGATGGTTCAAGCCAGTGCAGGATCTAAGCACTTATCTTACAAACAAATCCAGGTTCATATATACTGTGGGCGAAATCGTTAAACTAGAAGTATAGCAGAATAGGTCTTATAATAGATTTAGATAGGTTTATCTTGATTGGCGAGACAACACTTTTACTCCTTATATCGGGGACTAATTATGAGCAACATTTTTTTGTCTTTGTAGTAGTAGGATCGAATTGTATGTTCGAAAAGTTCACTCAGAGGTAGGCTGCGTTCTTTCTAATTAGGATATTCACTCCTTCGATTACGAAATTTAGCAAGTGGCTTTCCCTGGTGGTGTGTGAGGGCCACTTGTCGCTCGGGTATTTGAAACAAATTTTCTATATTGATTGCCTAGAAGAGGTTGATATATCTTCCAAGTTTTCAGAATTTTAAGAGCCTTTTCGATGATCTGCTGCGTCCATATATTAATGCAACGCTAGCGTACAGATATGCCTTTTATTTAACCAATATGTTGTTACGAAATACTTTGCGGGGGAATTCCTATATGTAGATATTGTACAGCTCTGGGCCTATTATGGGCTCTTGAGGTACACCTTCATTCTTTAGGAAGTTATCCGGTTGGCACACTCTGTGAACCTCCGTTCAGGAAGGTGCCTATCATTTTACTTTGTTACGAAGTAACCCCATGGCATGAGGGGCGCATTTTCTCTCTGGGGAACACATAAAAAACAGTAAAACAAAACAGAACAAGGCAAACATAAAATTAAAACAAACAAAACAAAACAATTAAGAACAAACCAACATTGACACAAAAAGAGAAAGAAGAACTTGACATAATTTTTGTGATGGCTGTAAATATCAACCCGTTGTTATAAAATACACTAAGGAAAATATAGTTTTCCTTCTTAATGTTTTCCCGTCGGCAAAATCTTTCCATTCTCCCGTATGGCTGAAGATGTTCCCCTCCTACTTTAATTCCACAAGAGAGAAAATGCGTCCCACAAACAAAGAAGAGAGCTGTAACAACCACAGAGTCCTTATCAGACCTGTGGACTACTTGTGCGTTTTCAGTTTCTTGCTTTTTTTTTACGCTAACGTTCACACAAAAGGAGATTTTGAAATACCCTTAACTGTCAGAGCACTGTCAAAGCCGAACAAAAGGCACTAAGGAAAGGAGGTATCGACGTACATTGGTCTTAAATACCTGGGCATTACCACGGCGAGGAAAAATAGATTAGGTGAGCATCCCACATTTGTGTGGATCGGCTAAAAATGACTCTCTATGTGTATTTGTGCGTCTGAACGTGAATTGATGCACATTTTCAGAACGACGGGTATCGGGGGGAAATAGTGGACGGGCCGAAACACATTCAGCAAGTCCAGTTGAGCAACGATCGTGATAATACCTATAAAAAGAGATAGGCATGACACGTTGCGCCCATGTTCTAACGACGGAATTAAACGAGTTACGTCGAATTCCCCTATAAGTCTCACTGTTCATTTTTCTATCCTATTGAGCACGTGAAGTGTAGTTTTGGGTGCGTTCCACCAAATATGGGAGTTGGACTCCATTTTAGAACGAATATATATATGCCTCCTATATTGTGGGGCGGTTGGATGCAGTAAAGTATTCCTAACATCTCTTAAGAAACCCTTTACATTTGGTTGCTCTTTTTGCAGCTCCAAATATGTAATCATTCCAATTAAGAGTCAAACTAATTCCAGTGTCGAGGATTGATATTTCCCCGGCTTCGTCGATGCACATGCCGTTCATCGATAGTATATTTACAACGAGGTTTGGTTTTTGACGACAAGAAGCAGCATTGAGCTTTCAAGGAACTAAATTTAGTGGAACCACCACACCACATTGATTAGCTTAGAACAAGCTTCCAAAAAACACTCTTATGAACTAACATAAACTTAATTAAACAAAGCATAAGTTAATAGCTAACTACGATATCGAGAGGTGGGACGTGGGATAGAAAATAGGTAAAGGATGGTATTTAGGCGGCGATGTTTTGGAGTGGTAGTGCCAATATTGAAGCCGAAAATAGTTGAGTTGTACTTGACACTTCGCAGCATTCGGGAGAGGAATTCTTTGGGGTTATAGGCGATGTGGTGGGGGAAATTGTAACTAAATTCTACACGGATAGATAAACATTATAGGTATATACTTTTCATGTCGGAATTCGATGTATTAAGCATAATATGCTGATTGGTAATGAGGTTCGAAGAAGTTGATTGTTCGTATGAGTAATGTACTAAATTACAAGAAATCGTATATAAAAAAGAGGAAGAAAGTGAGTGAAAGTACAGAACCTTGGGGAACAGTTGCATTAATTTAATGGAAGTCAGATTTGACAGCATCCAGATCCACTTGACTTGAGTGGCCATCGCATGAGTATATCTTCAACTCCATAGGAATACAATTTCCACAACAAGGCCGGGTCCCAAATTCCAACGAATGTTTTTGAAATATCCAGTGCGACAAACATGCTTACACTGAATTAGTCGATGGAATAGCTCCACTCTTCGGTGAGATACATCATCATATCCCGTGCAGACCTGTTGCTACAAAACCCACACTAGCGACCAATAAGGAAGTTGTTTTAATATCTAACACCACACACTCATCACACATTTGAAATCAAACACTTTGTTTTTTGTAATTAAAACTAAGCTTTATTAATAAACCACACTGATAATCGGATATGTTAATGCACACACAGATGATCAGGTATCACTAACTTAAACCAATTTACTGTTTCAGTCACATATATTCCTCGGTCTAGACATTTAATTGATAAATAATTCTGACAATTGAATTCATCTTTTAAGTTTAACACTTGGCAATATGAAACTGGTTGGGACCTCGGAGGATTGTATTTTTTCCGGATATCCTTGGACTCTAGTTTGACTTTGCTTAGTGATCAAAATTATATTTTTGATCATTGGCGCAGGTATTATGTGAAAAATGGGGAATTCATATCCTTAACCCTAACCCGGTAAACATATTTTTGTCAACTTAATCCGATAAACTGGGGTATTAAAAACTAAATCTTGTAAATTCCATATCTCGGGAATATTTTAACATTAGAGATTCTGAGGGGGCTCATTTTCTTTATTTTTTAGTGTAAAACTTCATGGTGCTAAGGATTTTCTGTATAAATTTAAAGAAGTTTGTTAAAAATTGTTTGGAAAGATAAATAACTTTAAAAAATCCAAAATTACTCTTTGTTCTTAAATTTATAATAACTCAGCTAATTTTTAACCAAATCGAATAAATCCAACGGTTTTATAAAGTGAAAATACGCCGTTTTAAAGTAAGTGAGCTTGTTTTATTCGTTTCTTAAAAAAGGGTATTTATTTCGAAAAATCAAAGTCTGCACATTTCTAAAAATCAAAAAACTGAGTTGTACCGTGGAAAAAGGTATTAGACTAAATTCGGACCAAATAAATTGAAAAATACTTCATTAAGACGAGAAAGGTTCTTATTTATGATATACAGTTGTTTAAAATGCGTTTAAAAAAATTATTTTGGTATATAAAAATAATTTTCACTAATTAAAATTATTACATTATTATTAAATTATTATAATAGGTGTACAACTTTGCTTCCGCCGTTTTGCAATAGATGGCTGTAGCGGTAAGTGGTAGTTGAAATAAATAGATCATAGTTGTCATAGAATAAGCTTAGGTATTTGTAAACATAACGCCATCGAAATATTAGTCGATTTGTGTCTGCATCATAAAGGTATTCTCGATTAAACATGTCAGCTTACGAGCCAAAATCTCGTCATTTGCGGGAGGTTTTAATTTTCTGCTTTAATAGGAAGAAATCTGCGGCCGAGGCTCATCGAATCCTCTCAAATACCTATGGTGAGGCCGCTATTAGTGAAAGAACGTGCCGAGAGCCGTTTCAACGCTTCAAGAACTGCGATTTTTTACAATGAAGCCTCGAATTTCGGAAAAAAACCGCGGACGCAAAGTTGTACACCTAATATAATGGAAATTATTATTATTTATAGAAACAAAAGTAATCTTCTTGAAGGCAATTCTCACAGAAAACATTCCTAGGTTCTAGACACACATGTGCCTTAAATTTCCTCTTCTCTTAATAAACTAGTAACGGTACCTAAAGACCTCGAATTATAGCGTGCAGACATTATTTACATTATATTATTTAGAAATAGTACATTCATAAAAAATAAATGTATAAAAATGTAAATATATTTTACATATGTATATTATATATTTATGTATATATATATATATATATATATATATATATATATATATATATATATATACATATATATAAATTGATATAAATTTTTATATGTATATACCTTATATGTAAAAGATATCTTATACATAATTATATATGCATTATATACATAAAACTAGACACTAACCTATCAAAAAAAAAAATAAATAAATAAAATAAAAAAAAAAATTAAAAAAAAAAAAAATATATATATATATATATATGTTTGTTGATAGCTCTACGTAGTACGTGTAATGTACCGGTAAAAAACTGTCGTATGGTGACAGAATCACAAAAGGCAGAAGTTAACTTGAAGCCAGCTTTATTACTACACGTGTTGAAGGAAAATTAATGACCGATGGTGTTTCCTCTGTGAATGTTGATTGTAGACGATGACTGTAACGAGCCCGTTGAAGGTTGACTGCAGACTGACGAAATGGCATAACTGCCAATTCAAAAGTGACGCCATGACATCATCGTGGTGACAATGATGGCCAGTTGGTGCCAGCTGCTGCGCAACTGGTATACATGCGAATGTACTAGATTTCTCCAGTACATTCCAGCACATTCAATTGCCAATCCGCCACATATATATATATATATATATATATATATATATATATATATATATATAAATTGATATAAATTTGAATATGTATATACCTTATATGTAAAAGATATCTTATATATAATTATATATGCATTATATACATAAAACTAGACACTAACCTACCAAAAAATCCTCTCAGGTGTAAAAATTAATAATTACGAAAAGTATACACAAACAGTAAACACGGGGTAGATATATGGTATGCCCTACTTGCACTTTTAATCTGTAGTACTCAAGCATGCGTGATCGACTGGAGATAAAAGTGTGTCTCCCTACTCTTAAATGATGAAATTGAATTATGATCTGGGTCCCGCGTTGTAAAAGGAAATCGTTCTCCTTCGACGGGAGATTTTAAAATGTCTGGGGTATAAATACACCCAAGTTTACCGGTTTAGAATTAAAGAAGGATATTTCAACGCATACGTGTGAAGAAGGATCGCGGGATTTTCCCTCTGATTAGACGAAAGAGCTAAGATCGCTGACATTGGTGGAAGGACAGAAAAAAACGAGCATTTTGAAATCTGCATTGTGGTGGGGCGTACGTCGACAATTTTCGGTACATGGAAATCTATTTTATTGTTTGAACTCGTTTCCCTGTTGGCTATGTCGACTAGTTGGCTAACGAACCGACTGATGTTATGGGTTCCATGCGAAGTGGAATGAACGGACGTCGGGTTGGGGTGAGTCTTATAATGGTTTTGATTTACTTAAGGCTGGTTTTGTATTTGGCTTCTACATTCCGCCTGGGAATGATTTCAATAAGTGCATCGAATGCCTTATTTATTGGGGCACAAAATTACAAAAATCGATACTGTGATAAGAGGCTGCGAAAATATGCTCCTCTTATTGGATGTTTGGTAAATTATTCCCACAGATCTAGGAAGGGGTCGGTATCGTACTTGTGGCGTCTCTAACAGATACACACACAATACACAAGTAAATAGTGAAGAACACCGAGCGAAAATCAAATAAGAAAATGCATCAGAGCCGTATACCATAGCGATAACATAACAATTCACATCAGTGGAATATACTTGAGTTTAAAAATCGAATTCTAAACACGGCCAGTAGCCTGATGTGTTACGCATTGGTTCAATTTTTGGTGATTCTAACTGTTATAGCGTCAGTTCGAATCACACGTTCTTCACTATCATCCCAAACGCTATATACTC